>OY282502.1:11915812-12180812 GCA_958295605.1 Ajuga chamaepitys | reverse complement strand
GTTGGACCGTTTCAAAATCACGTGGTCCGAATTCTACAGTGTGGGGAGTGCTCAATTCCCCTACTTCCTTAAACTCCTTCTCGTGCCAGCTCGAGCACTCCTCAAGCTTGTCTTTCATTCACAGTTTGTATCCCCATCCGTGGGGCCTCCTACTATCATGTGAATATACCCTCTCTTCCCCTAGGTGTCCTTTTTGGGTCCGTCCTAGACCTTCTTACCCTCCCTCCGTGGGGGGGGGGGGGGGGGGGGGGGGAGGGGACTTCTTTCTTCGTTCTCCTTCCTTTTATTTCTACTATTCCTTTCTCTCTTAACGAACTCCACCAACTGCCCATCGCGGATCATCCTCTCTATCTCGTTGGCCAAGTGGAAACATGTGTTCGTGGTGTGTCCGTAGTCATTATGGAATTTGCAAAACTTATTGCAGGGCTTCCTTTGTGGCCCTTTGTCGCGTCTACTGGAGTTTGAACTTAGGGTGGTCCCTTGGTATTTCAAACAACTCTGCCTGTTGAATGGTAAGGGATGTGTAATTGGCATACCAAGTATCCGTGTCACTGGCTTCCTTCTTCGTGGTAGGGGAATCTTTCTTATCGATATTAACCTCTTCCTTTCCTCCATTTTCTCCTCTCTTTTCTTGTCGCTCGGGCTTCCTCCAACTTTATGTATTTATCAGCCCGCTCTAATAATTCATCGAAGGATCGCGGTGCACACTTCGCCAGTGATCGAAAGAAATCTTCGTCTACCAAGCCCTAAGCTAAGGCATTTATTTTCACTTTGGCGGTAGCTGAGGGTAACTCTAGCGCCGCCTTGTTAAACCTCTCGATGTAAGCTCTTAGTTTCTCCGTGTTCCCCTACTTGAGGCTGAGTAGTGACAGGAGGTCTTATATTGCTTCCCGGCGCTTGCAAATTAATGTACGAACTGAGAACTAAATTCGGAAAAGGAGCAAATAATGTTCGGTCCAAATTTCCGAGACCACTGTTGCTTAGCTTTCGCCAGTATGGTGAGGAAGACGCAGCATTTGATCCCATTACTGTATTGGTGGAGGAGAGCACCATTTTCAAACCGCAAGAGGTGGTCATACAAGTCCATCATCCCATCATATTCATAGGCCAGAGTAGGGGTGTAAGTGAGTCGAGACAACTCGCGAGTCACTCGGGATCGACTCGCTAAAAGATCGAAATCGACTGGAGAGAAACGAGTCGAGCTCGAGCTCGAGCTACTCGAGTAGATGTCGAGTTCGAGCTCACTGATACTCGGCTCGACAGGCTCGCGAGCTTAATCGAGCTTATCTTAAATTACTAGTTTACCCTTTAAAATTGACATAATTATAGATATATTTTAATTCTATAAGGTTCCCAATAACAAAGATTTGTAGTATCATTAATGTTTTCAATTTAAATATATTTTTATATTTTATTTTTGCAGGAATCGAGTCGAGTCGAGCTTATTCCGAGCTCAACGAGTTTCTACCGGGCCGAGCTCGAGTTTGAAAAAAATGAACTCGATCGAGCTCGAGCCGAGCTCGATCCTAAAGTCTCATAGCCGAGCTCGAGCTCGAGCTTGCCGGTACTCGGCTCGACTCGGCTCATTTACAACCCTAGGCCAGGGGCCTAAAGTTTCCAAGGAGGGGATCATGGAGTATTTCTTCGGAGAACGGGGATCCCCCAACACGGTGGGGGGTGTCTGTGCCCCTTATCCTGCCGCAATTCCTCCTGCTCACTCTTGAGTGCCCTTAGCTGCTGCATCACAGTATTAGCGGTATTCATAGAGTGGGTGGCCTCAGCCTCCATGGTGGCCATTTCCTCTGCTTCTATTCCTGCATGCGCCTTGGCTTGGGCGGGCAAACAGGACTCTTGTCCCTGGGGACATCCTCTTGGTCCCCACACGCCTCAGTGAAGTTGGCGGCACTAGCTCCCCTGGGATTCGAGGGATTAGTTTGGGGCACGAAGCTAGGTGGGGGCCCAGAAATTCCTTCTCAGTTCGCCAGCGCGCTCTCCACGGCCATCCAGATGAGGCCGTCCAAGTCGTCTTGGGTCATCGTGAAGACCCTACCTCCCCTAATAGCCTGGGTTGCGCTGTTGCGCCCCTCAGTAGGAGGAGTGGCATTGATCTCCTGTGTTGGGTCCTCTGGAGCCTCATCGAACTTAAACCGCAAGTCGCGACCCGTTCCATCGCTTGCCATGCTAAAACAATATGAGTTATTAGCAAAACAAAAAAGAAGGATCAATTACACTTCTCATGGGTCTTCGTCTTATATTTTACAGGGGAAAACTTTTGAGAAAGGTAACCTCAAACCATGGGGCAAACTCTCCCGTCATATCTCAAAACGAGAAGAATCTTAAGTTCCCATAGATGGCATCACTGTAGTCCCATCACAAAATGGGTCTGAGCACTACAAAATCGGATAGAAATGTACCTAAAACAGTATGAAATGGATCTTTTTGCTTATTCCAAGCTGACGCGAGATGCTTCTAAGTGATCCTACAAAAACAAACGCGGAGGGGGGCTCCGGCGAAGAGCCTCCGACGCTCAAGTCAGTGGTCAGATTTAGGGTGTTTTGGCAAGAATGTATGGCATGCTTTCTCAATAGAATAGTATAGTCTTAATATGTGTTACCTTGCAAGAGAAGAAAGTTCTGAAGCTTATATACTTACTTTGGTTGCCCTGAAGGGCATAACGGTCTTTTCGTGCACGCCACAAAAGCCATAATCCTTGTCAGCAGCCTAGTCTGATATTTTTCTTAGGACATGTCAGTGGTCTCCCTTGTTTTATGACAAGGGATAACGGCTATCAGTGTGTTATTTGACTTTTCAGGTACTTTAGTGTCGGGACCTTTACTGAGGTCTTCTCACGAGTTCTTTACTGAGAAGGTGAGTGCTTCGGGTATTGCGAAGATCATGCGTCGTGCCCTGGCATACGATCTTCGACAGTGTCAGTGGGATAGTATCGCGCTTCGGGATATCCCCGGGTATTGTAGGCACGGACTGTCCTTGTGGGGAGTATAATCTCGTTAGCTTACTTGAGTTGTATATTTTGGTAAGATGCTGGCATCGGAGGGCTTAGGATCGTGCCTCTTAATGGATGCTTAGCACTATGGCACCATTAGATATATTAATTTGTTAATTTATCCTTATTTATCGAACCTAGATTGATTATAGTAATGTATGTTAATAGAAGAATACCTTGGAAATTCTTACCTTACCTAAGTGGAAGACACAACACATACCTAAATGTGTAGATGCAAGTAATATTTTTTATTTAAATATAGTCATCAAGTATATAATAAATAATTAAATTGGGTAGTAAATATGTGATCGCCCATTTGCAAAAAAGCCAGAAATAGACAGTACATTGTTTGGACAAAGCTATCCATTATCTTAGTAATTATCTAATGTAGCAATGCCATTTTACATTGTTAGAGGGAATTAATTAGAGGAGAATAAATATAATATGCCGCAGTGAGCCGGCTGATGTTATACTATAAATACACTTGGCTACTAACTTCATTAATCATCTCAAGAGGCTCTCTAAAACCTCGCTCATAATGGCATCCAGAGCTTTTTTGATGATGATGATGATGATGATGATCGTTCCAGCTTTGGCTACCGACTACATGGTTGGAGATAGCGCCGGTTGGAAATTAAATTATAATTACACTGCATGGGCCCAGGGAAAAGACTTTCGCGTTGGTGACACTCTCAGTATGTATCTACTCTCTTTCTTCTTTTTATAAGTTTATAATTAAATAATTTGGTTATAACTGTTGGGTGCAGTGTTCATGTATAAACAGGGAATACATAATGTCCTAAAGGTGAACGGAGCTGACTTCAAAGCTTGTACCAATAGCAACGCCACACAAGCGCCACTTGCGACCGGAAATGACACGATTAAGCTTGGCACCCCAGGGAGGAAATGGTACATTTGTAGCATCGCTGATCATTGCTCCCAGGGGATGAAACTCGTCATCACTGTTGGGGCTGATGGACCCATTCCGTCCCCCGTCCCAGGTACTTCGGCCGCCGCCCCCTTCAAATCAAGTGTGTGGATGCTTGCTGTCATGGCGGCCTATAGGATGATCATGGCTTAACGGATCGATGCACCTGCTGTCTCCATATATGTCTTCTCCTTAATAACCACTTTGTGTCACTACTATTTTCGTTTTTTTTATTGTTGTTTTCAAAAAGAATATGTTATCCTTGCAATCATAAACCAAAGTTCAAGTTAGGATTTAACCATTGTATTGGAAATAATTGATTTGATTATGTTTGGAATAAAGATGAGACCTGGTTTCACTTTATTATTCTCCTTTATCTTTTTGTTGCTAAATTTGGGAAGCAATTGTAGAATATTTAAGATCAGATGAAAAAAACTAAAACTATCATATAATAAAGGAATTTGATAGTATTTCAACCTTTGAGGGAAAAATCAAAAGTTGCCCATTAATTTAGAGGAAATGACTTTCTTATCCAATCTGTTTGAGCCGTGTAATTTATGCTAATATGTAGCAATGTAATTCAACTTATGTCCTCATTTTTTGCCGGAAAACACAAAAATACACGTGTGAATTCTGACCAGCAGCACTTATGTGGCGATCCACATGTACTCCAACTCAGACAAATTAATGGGCAAGTTTTGCCCACAACAATTTTTTTTTATAAAAAAATGGAAAAGTTACCAAATTAAAAAATAATTAAATAATATAAATATAACATATATAAAAAAGGTAATTTATAAATTTTGGAAACTAATAATAAAAATATAAAGATCATAACTACATTTTAATTTTTTTTTAAATAAACCTAAAAATTATCTTTAAAATCTAAAAAATTAAATTTGGTAATGAAATAAAATGTTACTATTTAAAATAGAAAACAATAAAATAATTTGTTAAATAATAAGATTAAAATATTAAAAATCTGAAATTAACAATAGGATATAAATTTTTTATGGTGTCAAACCGCCAAATTGAAGTACCTACTCTAGAAATAATGAGTATAATGGTGAGTAGAGTCGAATTCACGTGGAATGGGGATTAATATTTTTTTAGCTAAAACAAAAATAAGAAGTGGTTTTTTATTGAGTGAATTATCTAAGTATGCTAAATTTCTAAGATTGCCTAAATCATGCAATAAATGAAACAAATAAATTATAAAAACGAATCAAATACTACCTGACTTTGATCTTAGAGATTTAATACATTCAATTGCACAACTGATCATGGGTTACATATAGATTTCTTGTAATTCAAGCATCTAAGATGAGCTTTAATAGGATAGTGATCATACTAAAGCAGACGCTTTCCTAAACTAATTGGCTGATCCTTGGAACCAATCAATATCTATCATTAACGAATTGGGCAATTGCGCTTCACGCCGCATTAATGGCAGCATTATGATTTATGAAAACAGTTAAACCTAATGAATAATAACTAAGATAGCTGCAATAAATATTATTATTATTATTAGTTTTATTGATTCATAAAGATTAAACAAGCTATGATAGCACAAGCAATTCAACATATGCTACTTCGACCAATCATTCATGATAATTACGGATCACTAAAATCATGGATGGTGGTAGACATAGAAATTGAATTGTTAGATCAACCAATATATATTCCATGAAAATAAACATGAATCAATAAATACCGAATAAAACTAAGAAAAAAACTTCACAGTCCGAAGAAAATTAGTTCTTGATATTTGTTGATGAAGAAAGAAGAAAGAACAGGTAAAGAAGAAGAGGCATGCATATTTTTGGGTTAATTATAGCAAGCCCGCCGAACTATCAGTATTTGTGCACATAAACCACTAAACTTATTTTTTTTGCACCGATATGTACAAACTATACGGATTTGACAGATAAACTGCTGAACTTATTTTTTGGCCATTTTTTGCCGGAATTATGCACATAACTTACTCGTGATAAGTTTTAAGGGTATTTTTGTCCACTTAATTGAGTGTAAGTTGCAAAAATGTATAGCAAGAAGAAAACTGACTCAATTTTGTGACAAAAATACCCTTAAAAAATTATCACGCGCAAGTCACGTGCAAAATTTCTGCAAAAATAGCCAGAAAATAAACTGGTTTATCTGTTAAACTTGCATATTTTGTACATATCGATGCCAAAACAAATAAGTTTAGTGGTTTTGTGTAAAAAATGCCGCTAGTTTGGTGGAATTGATGTAATTAACCCTATATTTTTTTGGGAGAGGAGAGAGAGACAGCGTACTGGAAACTCTTGTGTTTATCTATGGTGGTTCCTCTCCTTTTGTTCACACTAAAATTTTTTTCTACTCCTAATCAAATTTTGATCAAATCTTTTTCCTAAAAGAAAAATATTTACATAATTACAAAAAAATGAAGAGATTTTATGAGAATAAAATTATCAATGGACCTATTTTAATTAAATATGATACTCCTTGGTACATCCGTAATTCTCCATCAAAAATCAACTTTAAGCAAAATTCGCTTCCATCCCAAATTAATTCCTCCTGTAACCAAGGAGAGTTAATTCGACCTATTAAAATATAAAAGAACACTAATAATCAAGGAATACTCATACGAAATAATAAAGATACATCAAATTCTCCCACACTTAAACCATGCATGTCTTCAAGTATGCATAAGACCAAATAAGAACAAGGTAACAAATTATAAAACTCTCTCATATCCTCATGATCCCTTCTCTCAAATATTTTTCATGACAACTTAAACTACCGTGTAATAATGAAATTAAGGAAAGGACTTTTTCAAAAGTAAGTGATCATTATTTCGATTTTGTCCAATGAAATTCATGTTCCCCATTAATACTTAACAACTTTAATAAGCTCAAGTGTGATCAGAAACAAAACTTCACCAAAGATATCGATGATTTCGCTCTTGAAGTGTATGATAAGGGTATGTATATGTAATCGCTCAATATCAAAACATACATATCATTACCATATACTTGTTAATATATCAAACCTTCACTGCTATAAGTGTGAATTGTGCATCAATCAAAGGGTATTTTCGTTGGTTGTAATGGGGCCTTGGGTAAAGTTGGGATAAATGGAAAAGATGAAAAGAAAATCAATTTATGAAACATCACATGCATGGGTCATCTTTAAAGACGGACACAACTTCCCTTATTACAAGATCAAGAGACCATTTCCTACCATTATCAGTTGGTAATCTTACCTATATATATCATTAGAAATCATCAAACACAAGTAAACAACCTATGTCATTCCTACTCAAGGGATCAAGCAAGCCAACCCATTTTTCCATATATCTCTCTCATTGTGCCTGAGCCTTTTCTAGCTTTATTTGACTGGCATGTCTTAATGGTGAATATCATGCTTTGAAAGTCTATCGATATATCCCCCTCCATCCATTTTCTGATGAGTTCTTTATTATGAACCTAGTCCCGTTCAAGTGTCTCTCATCCAGAACATCCTTAATATCTATACTGCATCAATATCGGGTCAACTTCCCTATATAAATAAGTCTTCTATTTTTCCAAAAAAAAAAAAAATACTAGTAATCCTGTAAGGAACAAGTCCTTGCCATCTTTGAGGGCATTTCATCATATCACTAAATCCTCAGTTTACCCATGGTTAATGAAAAAAAACATGGTTTTAGGTATATCATTGAAGTTCTAAGAGTAGAATTGGTAACAAGAAAAACAAAAAAGAAAAGAAAACTAGGTCCTCGGTCATACCAAGAAGAGTATATAATTTAATATATCATTAATGCAAAGCTAGTTTAAGTTATGTTATGCTTTAAAAATCCAGATGGTACTTGCAAGGATATGTGTCATGTTCCAACTAATTTTGGTGGGGAGAAAATGGCAAAGGTGGTAAAAAGTTCCATCGGAAAGCATGGGACAAGAAGGCACTTCCAAAAGAGTTTGGTGGTCTTAAGTTCCACTACCTCAAACTTTTCAATGATTCTCTTATTGCTAAACAACTCTAGAGAATTCTCACATGTCAAAATCTTTTGGTGAGTAAATTTCTAAAGGCAGTGATAATTTTTTCTATTGTTCACCCAAAGGCAAATTTTCTTGGCTTTAGAAGTGTTAAAATGAAAATCGGGTATGAGATTGAACAACGAGGCCGTTGCAGAATCGCAAATGGATTGTCGCCAAGATTTAGAGCTCCCTCTGGTAGCCACATGTCCCTAACTTTATCCCACCTCCCTCACCCCCACCCACTGGCAATGGCCTAGATAAAATTCTTGTTTAGGTTATGGATTTCATGTAGATTGATGGAAAAGGCTGGAATATGGATCTTTTCCTAATTTTTTTATCCTATGTCGGTTTAGTTAATTGTGAGTATCATGATGGGTCAACCAAATTGCAATGAAGAAATCATTTGGCACTTCAACACCAATGGGCAATTTCCTGTCCAATCTGCCTACAACCATCTCAACCATTCAAAGGCCTCAATTTCAGGCCTTACAGAAAATAGCAGAATAACTGGTAGCTCTAAAGCAATGTGGAACCCCAAAATCAAGGCCAAAGTGAAATACTTTCTATATTGTTGTTGCCTTGATGTTCTCCTCACCTTGCTTCTATAGGTGCTAAGGGAATTCTCCTTGACCTAATATGCAAAATGTGTGAAGAAGGTTCAGAGTCTCTCATACACTCTTTCAATGTTTTCGAGTTATTCGATCTAGAAAATTTCCCCCATCAAATGGGATTTTACTGTTATTGTTGTGGTCATTTTATCAGTTGTATGCACTATCTGTAGTCCTTAATGTCCACAAATCGTATTTAATTATTGGTTTATATTCTATGGTGAATGCGGAAGACGTGAAGATAAGTGTTAAATTTATCTTATTCCACATGCATTTGACGCTCATATTTTAAGAAGAATTAAATTCACTTGACGTGTCTAGGCTCGTTGTGAAGAGGTGTATTCACGGTTTATTTTCTCTAATTGTATGACTAGATGCACTTTTGAGTGTTTTTTAGTCATATTTTGTAGGATACAGAAATCTGAGAAACAAAGAAAGACGTCTCCATAAACCTGTCTGTTTCAGCACGTATATCGAGTCTCAAATGGGTCCTAATCGAGTCTGAGCCTAGATCAAATCAGAGCTAGTCGAGTAACGAATAAAAGTCATGAAGGGACTGGAAAGAGAAAACAGAGAGCAGACGGCCAAAAAGATGACGACGTTCACAAGGGGCAAATATCGGACTTCTACTGGTAGTTAGGGCGGTATTGAAGGGGGATGAGTTTGAATTCGGAGCCCTGATGGATACCGCACCTATATCCAATCATAGTTGACTCGCGAGTCATTCGTCGAGTCAACCCGTTGGAGTTTCATTTTATGGCCGTACCTTCTTTGTCCAATGTCTGATTTTACAATTCAAGTTGCTACAAAAAGCTAATGAAACTATACAACGTCTTTTTAGAAGAAGTCGAGAACCAATTTCAAACCATTTTCTCCCAGTTTCACCGAGAAGCGCGATTCCCAATTCTGAATGGTTTGCACCCAAATAACCGGACTAAACAGATTTGATCTCGAGAAAGACTTCAACCAATTAACGGAGCGATTTCGAAGATTATTTTTTTGGAAATCTCCAAATATATGAGCTTTAGTTCGGCTCTGAAGATTTTCGTATCTTCAAGCCGCTCCAGACCGTGCTCACCCCTAATGTATATTAATAATTTAATTTGTTCATAATTTATGTAAAAATATACATTGCATGATATCTGCAAATTTAACTCTAAATTTTTTAATCCAATTATTAAATCTTATTATTATATCTAATATTTTATAACTTCCATATATAAAAGTCGAGATCCTAGAGTTGAACTCACCGTATATAGATGTCATCCTACATCAGAATTTTACCATACACAGATACTAGCAGTAGCTCGTTGCTTGTTCTCTTCTTCTCTGATTCTCCATTTTTCTCGTGATCTCACATTTTCTCTTGAAGTCAATTTTGATTTCACTATAGTTAGTCATATTAATCTTACTTCTTCACTATATATAACAAAAGAAGACAAAAACATGTGTGAGACAAATCTTATTGAAATGCATGTGAATAGAGATTTATAGATGAGAAAGATTCAATAAAAGGTCCAAAGAAATTATAGATAAGTCATAACTTTATATTTAGTACTCCCTTCGTCCCGGTTAACTTGTCACAGTTGACCGGACACGGATGTTAAGAAAAAATAAATTTTGTGGAATCTTTGACTTTTTTAAAGGTGGAGATTGAATGTGGATATTTTGAGGGTGGAGATTGTTGCCTTTAATTGCCATTTATGGGCGTGACAAGTTAAGTGGGACGGACCAAAATGGAAAGTAAGACAAGTTAACTGGGACGGAGGGAGTATTACTTTTAGACGAGGTGCTTACTTCAGTAACTTTTAGTTATTTTTATAAGGTAGGGTTTGAAACTTGTTTTAATATATAATTTATAAGTTATTTAATGTTACATTTTTTTGTTCAAGGAATACGACATTCAGTTTTGTTTAGTTTTGTTTTGTTTAGAATTTAGTTTAGTTTAGCTTAATTTAATTTAGTTTAGGATTTTGGTAATAAGGTTAAATGAAGAGCTCCAAAAAGCTCTAAATAATCGGGCGAATGGGTCCAATCTCCGGAAGGAACTGAATCGATAAACAGAGCGGTTCTAGAATATTTTTTTAAGTCTCCAAAGATCTTCGAACTTTGGTTCAGTTCAAGAGATTTCTATATTTCCAAACCGCTCCGTACCGTTCTCACCCCTACTAACCAATCTGTCTCATATTTGTACCTAGGGTTGTCTACAAAGCTTGAAGATTATTGGAGTCAAACTAAAACTCGGACCGAACAAGTTTCAAACCAAATTCGTTGACAATCTTAGTTGTTTAACCGTACTGAACTAATTACTTTTTCACTACGAATTTGGATATTTCTCAATTTTCCTAATGAAAATCGTATTGAATCGTACGGAGCCGTACTAAACCAAATAAAATACACATTATAAATATGAAAATAAATTATCTCTATAAGATCAATTTAAATAAGAATTAAAATTATATTATCCATAATTCTTAAAGTTAGTCAAGTTTAACATAAATAATTAAAGGAACCTCGTATTTAAATTATTATATAATTTTCTTTAAAAAAAGTTAGTGAATTGAAAACAAATTTGATGTACTAAAATTATTTGTTTTGGTTAGACGTTAATATGTTATGTAAATTGAATATGTCATGTAAAAAATAGAATTATCAAGTTATTTGAAATGAGCCAAACCAAAGTCAACAGTTCGATAGATCTAAAATTTTGAATCGAAATTTCCTGAAGGAAAAAAAAAATCATACCGCGCCATCTTTATTTGGTTTGATTTTGTATATCAATTTTAAGAATAATCGAAGTTTGGTATGGATTTTGGCATTTTAACCCTTCGATCTACTCTATATCGTGCAACCTATATTTCTACCCCCGCTCCTTCAATGGCATTGTACATGATTAATGGGTAAGAACAAATAATTATACCGACCATTGGAGTTGCTCTAAGATGAGCATATGACGTTTTTTAAATAGAGGTTATTATGACGATAGGATAAAGAAATATTTACTTTAAAAAAAAAAGGATAATATAGCAATTAAAGTTTAATAAAATACATATACGTTACCTAAATTTTGATAAGTCACACAGCTGCGATGAGCAACTCGTGAACACTTGTTGATGTGTTAATGACAGAACATATGAACTCGTGATTACCTGCTCATGATGTGGCATTCGTAAAAAAATTACCACGTACACAGGTGCTCACAGTAATTAGGCAACATATCATCCCTCTACGTTACTTTATTGGGTTAACAATGGGATGAGTTTAAACCCGAATTCACATGAAAGCCACCTCAATCGAATCCGCTAAAAACCCAGTCAAAAGGGTTTAGCGGCTTTGAAGCAGGTAAAGTGTTTTGCTAAACTCGCCCCTAACCCGCCCTGTATATATTATACTTATAAATATTTAATAATTTATAAATACATAACAAGAACAAACTATTTTAAAATAGTCTACACCCCTCCTACTCCTGATGCTTTGTTTAATACTAATATTTTTAAGGATATTTTGTATTATTAATGTGTTTATGTATGCTTATTTTCTGTTGAATGAGTAAATATATTTGACTTATTTGTGTCTTCATTTATAAATTAAGTTATTTTAAGAGTTATCTTTACAATATTTAATAACTAATTTAATTCCGTTGTACTTCGAGTTAAGGTGGGTAAACGCGGTGGAGCGAAGCAGATTACGGGTTTAAGATTTCTTTTATGAAGGATTACGGGCTCCGCTAAACCCGCCTTATACCCGTCTTATTGCCATCCCTATTAAAGTGTGAAAGATTTCTGAAAAGGATGATAAGATGTCAATATGAAGGCAAGTCACACAACACACTCTCTGAAGTTGTGGTTTAAAACAAAAACTAATTAATGAGATAGGAGTGACAATGGAGCGAGTCGAGCGGGTTTTGGTATTCTCATCCCCTACCTGTGAAGGACAGAGGAATAACCAGGACAAGTTAATCAGAATCGGGACGGGGTCGGGTATCACGTTGAATTAATTTACACCTAGTAATATTTTAATTTATATTTTTATACTTTTAACTAATTTGTGTGTGTGTGTATTAAGTTTTATTTATCATAGTTAATAATAAATACTACCTCAGTTTTTTTTAGATGTTCTTTTAGACTTGGATAAAAATATTAAGGGATACGAAGAATGTACAAATAAGCTCCTCTTTAGATTTCTTTAATTTTTTCCACAATTTCTTACTATTGTTATCTGGTAGATTGTATAATGGGAGATTTTTTAGGAATAATTAAAGGGGTAGTACTGGAAAAATTGTGGGAAAAAATTGAATGAACATCTAATTGTAAATAAAACATAAAAGATGAAAGAACATCTAAAAAAAACGGAGATAGTAAAACTTAAATAATTAAGTACTAACCAAGATATATTTAGACGATTGGGGCGGAGTGACGCAAATCCATCCCGGCCCCGTAATCATGTTCAGACAGGGATTTCCCGAGGATTTGGGGTAGGATCGGATTATCCATTCGGGTTTGGAATTTTTTACCATCCCTAATATGAGAGATTAGAGAGGAAGGCTTGAACTTAGCTTGTAAAGCTCTTAACAAGTCGAAGCGAACCCCATGACCGGAAGAGATGATATGACTATTGTAAAAGGGATTATTTACATGAATGAGAGGCTACAAGTATAAAAGAAGAGATTGGTTTTAAATTTTTATTCATGTATTTATCTGAAGGCACTACAAAAACAAAAGAAATTAATAATAATAAAAAAATGAGTAAATGAAGATAAACGAAGCAGCAGACTAGACGCTATGTGGTCGCCGATGAGAATTTACCGCCCATTGCAACGTCCACACAAAAATCAATCAACTGTCAACAGAAAATTTACATCTTAAAATGAACTAATCTACAACCTACTTTACTGCGTGTGGCAATCAATGAGAGAGATTCTCCAGCCAAAGACAGAAAAACAGCCCGGCCCGAGAACCATAAAATGGGTCACCCTGCATGCAGGTTGCCCCAATTTGAGGCCCTGCACACAAAAAAATATGATGATGTTGATGACAATGAAGAGATAGCTTTAATCTAGTGTTGGTTAATTCTTCTAACGTTTCCTGTTGTTAGACATTCCGATCAAAGCAACTGTCGTTAGCCAAGTCAGCTCAATGAACAATGTACTGTGGCCCCATCAGTGGTCCAATTTCCACCGACCAAGAAATTCAACTATTTCTATTCAGCCGTTCCTCGTACCCTAAGACTGATGGGCCTCTCACTTTGATTCGCTTTGGCCCAATCTCAATCGATGCAGTTCTTCCAAGTTCTCCATTTCTGTTTGAGACTTCATTTGCTGTTTTCTTCAACTTAATTGATATGGGGATACTTCTCCCGTTTCCAAATCTATCCTTTAAGACACCCAATGAGGCTTCTTTTGATTCTGCAGAAGTCGACCTTGAATGACAACTTCGGTTATGATCAGAACTTGAGGACCACTCAAGTGGTGTTGACCGCCTGCAATGAACTTCTGATTGATGCTTCTTAAGTCGCTTAAAACCCTGAAAAATCAAAATTGACCAAGTTATATTGCTAAAAACAGGTCAAATAAGATATTTATGTCCCCACAAGATATTGCCTAAACTGTTTTGCGTCTTTGTTAAAGTAAAACACATATAGTTAACCATGGTGTGTGCGTGGTTTATATTGAGCACTATAAAATTACATGAATGTGCAACAGCGTAAACTCTTCTTTTTTTTTTTTTTTTTCCTTTTTTTCTGTTATAGTGGGATTTAAGCAATTTTAACTTTTTGCTGACGAATAGGGCAGGGCTATCCTTCCATTTCTGCTAAGGCGTTTCTCACTTCCAAAGTTTTCTCTCAGAAGGATTGTAGACTGCAAAAAGAAAGAACCAACAGAAAACCTGAAATTATATACCTGTTGTTCGGTATTAACAGACAGAGTATCACGTACAATCTTCTGGTCAACTTTGGAAGAACGTCTTTTGACACGAAATATCTCTGAATCAGAATCATCGCTTTCCTCATTAGTATTACTTCTGATGTCTACCCCCTGACCAATTCTCTTTTGGGAATTAGCATATTCACCACTTGAAGATTTTGACACTTCAGAGGTAATTCCATCAGTGTGTCTGGAAGACATTAGAGACATGTGATTTGCCGAGACGGGTGCCTCATAACCCTGCACCGCCAGCAAAATTTTAAACATTTAAGCTACGACCTTTTGAAGACCATGATTATCAGTGCTCTCTTCAAATGAATTTCTCACTCACCACATATTTATATATATATAGACATTATGTATGAGGTCTGACCCAGCATGCACCAGATAACACCTGCTGATGTGGCAGCAGGATACAGATGCATATCACTGTCACATCAGAAAGTGCCCCCGGGAGGTGAGTAGGTGCTCCATATATATCCTCGTAGAAAGAAGGGGAAAAAGAAATCTTAGAAGAGAATGAATCTTACATTGACATTTATCTGAGGATTTTCAGTTGATATTGGTGAAGATAAACCAAAGCCAGAATCATGATCGTAAGAAGTTTCAGTTCCAGGACCACCACACAAGGTAGGACTCGTTGGTTGATGCCTTAATTGATCCTGAACACAGGAAATTTCATTGCTCTGTCCAAAGGAAGTCTTGCAATAAGGAACATAGCCATCATCATTTCTAGCTCCTGAGAATATGCTAGATATCAAAAGAAAGTCATCGCTCGTCCTACAATGTTGCTCGACCTCCTGCACTACATTCTCCTCCTGCTCAAACTGCCTTGCTGCAGCTTCCATAGTCAAGATATCCTCCCTCACAGCCAGGGTTACGAGGCCTCCACAATTCAAATCAAGTGATTTTATATCTGATTTAAAACCAAAAAAAATTAACAGCAATAAATAAGTAGCAATAATGAACTCTACAAGGTAAGCCAGAAACTAATATCAAGTCTGTCATACCATGGCGAAGGCACAAAGGATGCAAGTAACACTGGCAGTTCAGATATGCAACAAAACAATCCCGTTTGCACAGGCTGCAAAGAATTGTTCCATGGGAAAAGGAAGAAACAGAAGTGCATTCTTCCAATTGCATCAGACACCATCGAGCACGATGATGAAATCGGATCAAATTTACAAAAGAAACCTTAATGCTCTGGTGAGATATCAAATCTTCACTTGAACAATCTAGGTCTTCAAGTTCTGCACTCCTATAAAGTAGCATGGCTTCTTTGCAAAGAAGCTCCTCTTGAGGGAGTAGAGGTATCCTGTGAAGCAAAGCATAGCGACGACTGGCAATTGATCCCAATGGAAACCAATCACCAATTGCAAAGTTAACTGCCTCACCGCAATTAAAACCTGAAAGATACAAGACCAAGAGTGTTTTATTGCGTAGGTCACTAAAAGACTAGAAGTTAGTATTATCAAAAGATTACCAAGTTATAAGGAAAAACAGAGAAGCTGCATTATGTAGGAACAAATCTGACATACCATGACTAAATCCAGCATGGTAAGCCCTAGGAAAAGTGATTACATATTCACCAGGGCTCTGCACAGCTTTGTAAACAGGAACATCATGTTCTAACAATATATTTGGTGGAAACAATGTTGTCTTCCCTAAAAGGACATCAAAAGCTCCATCCTCCCCATCAGCTGACAAGATTTCACTAGTATAAACGTGCTCCTTGACAACCCTTTCAAAATCGAGAGCTGCATGACCAGGGATGCCATACCAAGTTTTAGCTGCCCCACAATGATGATAATTAATGCTGCACATGTAAGAGCAATGGATCAGCCAAGTACTGAATGAACGTAAATTGAAAGGCAGCACTTTTTAAATTTTAGGCAGGAAAAGCATTAACCTGTACAGGTAATGATCTTCCACATGCCAAGCAAACATGCTGAACAGCATTCCAATGTAAAGCATTGGTTCAGTGACTCCCTGGAATGGAATAAATATCAATTTGAGCTGCCACGAACTCAAGATTTCATAAAATCGAATCAAAGAATTAAGTCATTACCGGTATTGATGTTTCTAGAAGACGCAATATAGATTTCGGCAACCTAGATAGTTTCTGAAACGAAAATTTTTGTGAAAGAATTAGCGATCTATGCCAGATAAGGTCCTGAGGAAGAATAAATAATAGCAAAATAAATTAGAAGGGGGTGTATGGTGGACAATACTCTGAAGTTCATTAAATAAAAACAAGAACGGAGATCAGCTATTCAAGCTACAAAATCCTTGAAGGGGAATCAGAAGGCACTCAAATAAACTACTCTCGTAGCTCATAATCAGTACATAAGAACTACTAGAAAAGTAAACTAGGCATAAGATTATCTCCAAACGAATTTACAGACAAAAAAGGCAAGTTTGTAAAATGAGACCATAAAGATTGAAATTAGGGTTTTGCGAGCTACAAACTCATAAAACTCAGAAAAGGGTAATTCTACTAAAGCATATATATTTTACACTCCCTTGCTTAAAAGAAGTCATCTTCCAACATTCAGGTTAAGCACAAAATATGATAATAAATCAATGAAATTTTTGTTTGGGAATCAACACCTTCAAATTCCATCTGCTTTTTCCAAGCGGATCACTGGGAGAAGATGAAAATGCACTACCATCAACATCACATGCATATTCAACACTTTCAGTCTTTCCACAAGCTATTTCATGCCAAAATTCTTTTTCCATGAATGAAGCAGGAAGGCATCCAGCACTGTAATATCTACGAGCATAAATCTTGTTCGCCATTTTCTCGAAATCACGAAATGTATAGTTTCTGAAAAAGCACGCTCATGTCCAAAGGCTTAGAATACTAGATTAGAGTGTCATATCTCAAACAAGAGAGGGGGAGAAGAATAAATGTATATATTCACCTTCCACTCATAAAAAAGGTGACCTTGTCATCAGTATCCCATTCAGCCAGACGAAGTGGTTGCACCCTAGTTGAAAATTTAAAACCAGCTTTCTCTTTCATAAGAACTGCACCAGCAGGAACAGAAGCAGCCACAGGAGAAACAATCTTGCAGATACCTAAGTATTGAAGCACAACTTTAGCAGTAGTTTCTTTAATCAAAGAATCTATCAGATGAAGCTAAGTTACAAATGGAAAAGGTGGGTTTCATAACTCAGATTAGAAGGGTGTACAAACATTATCCATCGGCAGAATAAATGGAATATCAAGAAACAAGGCGTGGAAAAAGGAGGCAATGGAGAATGTATATATTGTCATTAAAGAGGCCAAGAAGTACAAAAACAACGAATGAGTTACTTAACAGGAAAACCCTTCCCCATGGTTGAAAGCGCTTACCAAATTAGTGGTGAAATTTCAAAATGGAGTGAAACAATATAACAAACCCAATTTATGCATGAGGAAACATACTTTAATCAAAAGTGAGGATCCATGCATGAAATTATAAATAACCTACCATATTTTGAGGCTTCTGGAGCAATCTTTTGCAAATAGACTAAAGGATCTTCGAATTCCTCCATGCTTGGGGCATAGACAGGACAGCATGGAATTTTCTCAGTCCACTCAAAGTCAGGTGTGTCAAACTTCGCAACTTTGTGCTTAGAAAATTCATCTTTATCATTAGAATGGCTGCCAATATTTGGGTATGTAAAGGAGTTGCTATGTAACCTCACACCACATGGAGCAGGTCTTAGAGCATCCCCGCCACTCCTGCGCATCACGTTACCGGCATGGGTGGATTCATTTTCCATGTCTATTTTCATCCGCTCAAGCCTTTTACGCTTCAAAAATTCTAATTTAGCTTCCCTTGACATACAAACCCTTCCTTCCACCTGCCAATAAAACCATACACAACAAGGTATACGCAAGTCACTAACCTGAGATAGAAAATGAAACTTATCGAATAAAATATCACACTCAAACAGATCCTGGTAGACCCAATTCCAAGAATCTGGTCAGCAGAACATTGAGACATCTAACATTCTGATTTATCATTTTTCTTTACCTTTCATTACCTTGCGTTTTCATAATCAAAAGGCAGCATACCATCACCACCAAAGCCCGTTCCCACTAAATACATGGTATGCTAGCTACACAGAGATTTGATCTCCCCCAAATATCTATGTGAATGAATTGTAATGCAATAGTTGCTTGGTTCTGTCACAAGCCTAACACCAACAGTGAGAATTTTACAGTGCCAGATAGTTAGAAACATGACAACAAATTCCTCCTATACCCGGGCTTGTGACCGGCTGTCACAAAGGCTGGTGCTTAAACTAATTCAAAGACAATCTACAAATTACATATAGTGGATGACAGATAAGAGCAATCATTGTGCCAATGTGCATGGATACAAGAAACTCATGTAAAACAAGTTGCGAAACAATGGTTTCTATGATAAAAAAAAAATGCAATCATAGTATCATAATGAACAAGTAATACATAAGTGTATAATCCCTCATCATAGTTAACTACGAGAAACTATGAACATTGCTTTAACGCCCTAAGCTAACTCATCTACAAAAATCAGTAGCGCCAATGCATCACAGCAGGCCCTATCCAGATTATGTGTCAATGGATTAAAAAATTTCCAAAACAATATTTTTTGGGAACTGCAGTTTGACCAAACTGTCAGCCAAATATTTGCATGATCACCAAAATTACAAAAGCATAACAGGCAGGGAGGATAAAATTTAAAGGCCTGGCATTAATATTGTTCAGAACAAAAACATCACATTAAGTACCGGGGTTGGGAACATTGGAGAAAATAATAAAAAAACACAACTAATAGACCAATTAGATATAGTTTTGAAAATCTCATCCATCAGTAGCATTGCCATAAGAATGCTTGAGATCCAAACGGTCAGAAAAGGTAGTCATATTAGCTACCAGAACCCATATAAAGCAAATAAATACAGAAAGGGAAAAGAAAAAAGAGCCAGATAATTATACAAGTGTGGATGTGCGTAACAAATCATACACATACTTACCATCTCATTCCGAAAAACTTCACTTGTAGCCTCCGTCTTGTCCGACCTTTCACCGGAGAAGACAACACTAAAGTTTCAGCCGGGAAAATCCACTAAAAGTACCCCAGACCACGATCCAGGGCACAAACCACCACAAAAACTCTATTACACATTCCACATTCCCCAGAAACCACTCCGGACCGAGTCAAACTCAGATCGGAACGATTGAATCCACCGAGTCACACTGCCAAAACGTAACAGACAGCGGCGTTTATACGCACAGAGATAGCCTGCACTTTTATTGCCACGCTGTTCGCCGGCGAACGAGCGGTTTTCCGGCGGGATGTGCAACCGCGTTTTGTAAGTAGTGAGAGAGAGATAAGAGTGTAGAGAGAGAAAGAAGGGGGAACAGTAGATGGAATCTTAACAAAAGTATGGGGTTTGGAAACCGTAAAAGAGTAAAGGAGAGGATAATTTATAGTTTTCATTTATACTTTCTCTTAAAAAATTGCAATTAATTTAAAATAATTAAGGCGGATAAGTTAATTTTAATTTTAAATTTAGGTTTTTTCATAAATAATGGGTAAAAAAAGAAGTGGTGGTTGTTAAGTTGGTTCAACCAAACGCCTGCGGCTAGAAACGACGGCGTTCTAAATAGACTTATTATCTCGTCTTTGCCCCTGAAGGGGAATAATATTACGGGGTCATATTCTGGCTCGGGGAGGAAAAAGTGTTCTTGTAGGGGTGGAAAAGGGTAGAGGAATATAGTAACGATATCATCAAAGAGTTGGTCTGGAGGTAATAGTTAGGTGAGCACGCGATCAGAGTATACAAATGTGGACGCGGTTGTTTAGCCGTCAGATTTGAAGTTGTTAGTATGCATGAACGGTCAGGAATATCGAAACGGAGAAACGGAAATGTGGAATAAAGTTTACGCATTCGACACGTATTCATACCTTTATCGACCTAACATTAATGTTGGTTGCAGCTGCTCCTCTGTTACACTTTTACCCTCTTCATGTGGGTTATATAACAACACAATATTTTATTTTACTGACCATTTTATGAATTTATTTTTAAAAAGACTTTTAGTAAATACAAAATTAATACTCAATATATTAATAATCTCTCAGCTTAATAATTTTCTCTCATCCCAACTTCAGTAAATTAATCATATTTAAATATATGATCACATCAACATCATAAATTAATAATCTCCAAAAATAACTATGATAATTTAAAATATGAATATATTGTTGTTTGCTTTGAAATTTAAATCAAAACGAATTTTCTCTCTAACTCTTCTCACGACATCCAAAAACTCTGGTGTGACGTTCTCGAACTGCAACATAAACTTATGACGGGTTATCGATGCTATCATTGCATATTTAAGATTCATGTTTGTTCCCAAAAAGTTTCCTAGTATTTAATTTAATTACATCAAATAACGAGATTCAAGTATTCATCTTTGTTCAAAAAAATATTTAATATTCATATATTTCCTATGTAATTAAGTTTAAGTTCGTTGAATATAAACCCCCCTATTAATTAATTAGTAATTTATCGATTAATTTACCTCTCAAAACTAATCAACTTTCACGATTCCGACAATATTAATTTAGAGAAGTTTTAATATATACTTCAAAAATTATTCACGCGTCCTTTAAATGTAAGCTTATAGTTATTTTCACGTCAATTAGGAAATAAAAGTTGTTAAAACATTAACATTTGAGCTTCTATAAAAATGATACACTCTTCGTTACATAAAAAGATCATGTTTAAAATGTACAATTTTTTGTCAATATGATGAATGTATAACTCTCTAAAACCATCAATACGCAGTTGCACAGTTTATATTATTTTAATTGTATGGTTATGCAATCATATCTAACTTATTTGTGAAATTGTAAATTTTATTTGTCACTTGAACTAGTAAAATAAAGAAATTTTATTTTAAGACAATAATTATTTTAAAAAAGAAGTCTTTTAATGGGATAAAGAGTATTAAAGTGTTTAACTATATTTGATGTTATATCCTTATGTCACATTTATAGTTTAAATACGTTGGGTGTTGAAATGGAGAATGTGAAGATTTAATAACTAGGGGAAAGCATGAAAATTATGTGTTTGCAAGCGCATATCTTTGTGGCGCGAAAACTTATCGAAGTAAATAAATTAATTCATATCAAATCACATGCATATGAGTTGACCCAAGCTAACTATTTGTTAAGAATTTTAATTTGTTAGAGAATATCTTCGTCAACATGCTTAGTTAAGATTTTAAGCATGGATGGTTTACCGTACCGAATTGCTCATACCGTTATCGTATCGAAATTTTCGGTACCCCGAAAATCCATACAATTATTGTACCGAAAATTTCGGTATACCGACATTCGGCATACCCAAAATTCAGTATGATATCGGTAAATACCGATACCATACCGAAAATTCGGTATTACCGAATTTTGTATCGGTATCGGTATATACCGATCCATACCGTATACCGAAAATTTACGGTATACCATTAGGAATTTGGTATACCGAAATACCAAACTACCAAAATATCGAAAAAAATTCGGTATAACAATATATACCGAAATTACCGAACTTTTTTCGGTATTTCGGTAAATTTTTAAATTATCATACCGTTACCGTACCGAAAATTTTCGGTACGGTATGAAAATTCACTATGCCGAAAATTTCGATATTTTCGGTAATTTTTCGATACGGTATGTGCGGTATTTCGTTATTTCGATATTTTTCTCCACCCCTAAGTTTAAGGGCTTCATAAATGTAAGTTGAACGTGTTTGAATATATGTTTTCGTTCGTTAACAACTATTAGCTTTGTTTAATTAGCCTATTTCTTCTCTCATCTTCCGAAAGTTTAGATCTTCTCTTTCTTTTTTTCTTATTCGGGAAAATACTTTTAAATCTCATTTGGATGGAGCAATTTGATTTGTCAATGGATTTAAAATGAATAGATTTCAAAATCATTAGATTTGATATCCATGGACGTGAAATCCCTTGTTTGGATTTATGATGGATTTGTGAAAGGATTTTTAAATCCAAAATTTTCAAATCCATTGGTTGGCAAAAAATCGATACAATATTTGTAAAATTCAATTTTTTCTTTAAAGTTTAACCAAATAACTTCTAGAATAACCCGCGATGGAATAATTAAACTAATATATATATATATATATATATATATATTAGGGATGGCATTTGTTCATTATTAATAATTGCGCAATGGGAGAATATATTTGTCTTTGAGACAATTCGTGTTTATGAATTTGTTCGCCTAAAATAGGACAGACCAATCCAATTTCAACAAATATATTAACTATTAAATAATTATTTTATACATTTTGATTGTTTTTTAAGTATAATTTGATAATATCGTATAAATTTATCACATTTCATCCTCAAATAAGTGATAACTCTAAAAACTCATACAACTAAATTTTTCGTTATCATATGTGTGAGTGTGACACCTCTTCAGTCCATAAATAAACATACCTTAAAACTTCTCAAATTTGAGGGGGGTAGTTTGACCTTGGACACTTTATCCAAACGAGCAACACCTAAATTGGACCTAATAAAAGTGGTGAACGGGGCCAACAAGGTGATGGGGTAGTCCACGTGGCACAAAAGGGCGCGATTGCATACTATGAGTGTATTCTCACGGGAAACGCCGGTAAACTAACAGTTGACGACTGCAGCATGGTATCGTGTTCTCTCCTGTGGTGGGCCCATGAGAATTAGGGCAGATCTCTTTGTACATAGTGCTACATCTTCTTCTACAAATATACAAATACATGACACAGATATATTTATGATGTATTGATGATGTCACTTTGTATATGTGCTAATAAATTGTATAATTGCAGTAGAAAATGTAGCACAATTTATAGGAGAAAATCTATTCCGTATGAGAACACTCTAACCCAATCACGTGATCACATAAGATTATAAGACTAACATGATTATGTTACGTTTTCAATGGTTTAACCTTTTTTTCAATAATCTTTTTTCTTGGGAAGAATTTTATATAATCTTTTTTGATGTACTTGACACTATCTTTTAACAAAAAAACAATCTATATATATATATTATACTTTAGATTAGCCCACCCATTGACTTTTTTAAGGGGCTCAGTATAAGAACGTGTTCCTAATTTTATGCTAAAAAATTCAGATGAATTGAAATTGAAAAATATCAATTTTTATGTGTTTTGAAAATCAATCTCATTTATTCCTTTGATATTTAAAAAGTGAGTACACATATGAATCCCAAGGCCGATATGCATGATGTGGAAAATCTTGGGCTACAATGACGTTACAACTGATATCGTGTAAATTAACACTACTAGTACCAGAACTTGACCATCAGCTGATTCAAACACAAACTTCTCAAGACAGCATAACTTTTTCATTCACGGCTGAATTCGGACAACTATATCTGTTGTAGCTATTGTTGTCTTCATAAAACAACATAACAAGATCTCTCAGGCCTTTGTCATCAACCTACAAAACATAAGTTAGTCTTGAGGCAACCGAGGCGAGTCCAGGAATACGCCCCCCAAGTGGTCACGGTTACTGGCGTAACGTCCCCAAGATACAACGACTAATGTCTCAAAGGTAGTAGCGCTCTAAACCTTTGAACTCAAGCGAACTAAAAAGTGTTTGAAAAACTAAGCAAGTATGAATATCTATCTCTTATTTTCATGATTCTATCTTCTACCTTACTAATAAACGTTGTGTATACATGCATTTAGGTTGATTTTAAGTGTATATTTATAGCATTTGCATGTGTATATGGTCGATAATTGCTTATATTTCATATCTTGGACCATTTAACGTGTTAGTACTTGTTTTAAGGTATTTTTAAGAATTTTCAGGATTAAAAGTCGTGATTTACGATTAAAGGTCGAAAGAATAAGTCGAAGGGAAGGCTAAACCGGACAAAACCGGCCCAGACCAGCTCAGACTGACTTAAACTAGTCTAGAAAGCCCAACGAAAAGAAGGAACCGACGCGGTCGCGTCAAAGACGTGACTCGGTCGCGTCGAAGGGCTAAAAGCAATGGGTCCAGAATTCAGTGAAGTGGTCGCGTCACAAGTCGACTCGATCGCGTTGATGAGTCGACTCGGTCGCGTCGATGAGTTGACTCGGTCGCGTCCGGAAGTGCAATTTTGAGATTTTCCTGTTTAAAGGATTCGAATCCTAGTCTACCGAGACTTTTCAAAAGCTTATAAAAAATGAGGCAAGCTCGTTTTTCACAGATAGACACTCCATAATCCCAAAGATACCTAGAGAAAGAATTAAGAAAACTTGGTAGGACAAAGAAGACGAAGATCATCAAGACGATTTAATCGGGTTTAGTTGTTTCTTTTCTAGTTTTTTTTCTTTACAATGTTTTTCATGAATTACTGTATTGAATTTATGCTAGGCATGAGTAGCTAAGCTATTCGTGTCCTAGGGTTTAGAAAGTAGGGATTTTTACAACAATGTTTTGAATTATGTTTTGATTTATAGACTCCATTTTATGTGTTTATCTTTATGTTTGTTTTTCCAACTGAATTTAGTTTGATCACCTAGATTTAGTTATCTCGTTTAACAATTCCGCTTCGAGATGAGGGAATTGTTATTAGACATACGACATAGAGCGCAGTTGTCTATGACTGTGTAGGCATTGGTTTGTGAGCTTTTGGGAGTTATTAGGATTAATTGACTCGAGAGGGTAATTATCTTAATTAATCTACGGTCTAGTCGCTTCGAGAGAAGGGTTAGGTTATTGGAGCGCCGCCTAATAAACACTAGAAATTGGTTTAAAAGTCTATAAGTTGAGCAAATTCATCATTGAAGTAAGTCCTAAAATCGAATCCCTAGGATATTTTCTTGTTAATCGGAATTTCATCTTGTTTGATAAGTCATAGTTAAGTAATTAATTGGTTTAAGTGCATTAATTTAGTTACAAACAACCTTGAAACTTAGTATCTAGTTAAGGCAATCCTAGAGTATTAAGGTATCAAACTACCTAAAATCTATTCCTTGTGGGATCAACCTTGACTGCCGCTACTACACCTACAACCGTACACTTGCAGTACATTAGGTTAGAAAATAGACGTGTCAAGTTTTTGGCGTCTTTGCCGGGGAATAGGATTTAGCGCTTAGTTTTTATCTTGAAAACTCGGAGGAAACTAGACTAGATTTTATTTTTAGTAATTTTAATTTAATTTTTTTTTATTTTTTGTTTAATTTTAGTGTTACGCGTTATTCGTTGTTTTTTTGTGTTTTCAGGCTTCGCATGCACACCAGATCAAAAGGAAAAGAAACCCTTCTTCCTTTCGATCCCGAAATTGAAGCGACGACTCGTAGATACCGCATAAGAAGAAACCCCACATTTGAGATGTAGAACGTACCACAACAGCCAAATCCGGATGAAGCTCTTAACAGAGTACTGACGGCACTGGCATTCTTGGATGACCGAGTCACTACTATATAGCAGCAGCTACCTCCACAGCAGCAGGGACAAGTACAGGTCGAACCAGATGATGTAGATGAGGATGACACTCCCATCAGTGACTGCTTGAAGCCTAAGCCAAATCAGCAGGCAGGAGGAGTACAACCCCCACCACTCAATGCCAATAGTTTCGAGCTGAAGCCTGCACTAATCAACATAGTGCAGCAAAACCAGTATGGGGGAAGTGCTTTAGAGGACCCGAATGCGCATCTAATAAAGTTTCGCACACTGGCGGACACCATCAAGATAAACCATGTGCCGCACGAGCAGGTCAAATTGAGACTGTTCCCATTTTCCCTGAAAGATAGAGCCCTACAATGGTTCAATTCGTTGGAGGATAGTACAAGTTGGGAGGACTTGAGTACTTCGTTTCTGTTGAAGTACTTTCCACCGAGCAAGATGCTCGACCTGCAGAATCAGATTAACCAGTTCAAGCAATTGGACCAAGAGCCATTCGGAGAAGCTTGGGAGCGATTCCGGGATCTTATCCGGAGTTGCCCTCATCATGGGTTTACGAAGAAGCAGCAGATGTGCAAGTTTTACAATGGTTTACTTGCTCCGACTAGAAATCAGGTAGACGTAGCTGCAGGTGGTAGTTTGATGGAGAAGTCTGTAAAGACAACTTTCTCGATTTTAGATGCTATGTCCAGAATGAGTTATCAGTGGCCGAATGAGAGAAACCAGTCATGGAGGGTAGCGAATGTGATGAAAGTGGAGACAGTCAGCAATGAGCCGCTTGAAAAACTCACATCACAGCTGACAGCATTGACAAGTCAGGTTAATCTGCTAACTAGTCTGACGTTAGCACAGCAACAAGGGGGTCGAGAAGAAGTTGAGGATGTTAACTTTGTAAATCAGAAGAACTTTAACAACTTCCATAACAATCAGCCTAGGTAAAATCAATATCCACAGAATCGGAATCACCAGAATTTCTTTTATGGGAATTCCAAGAATATAATCAATCCGCCGCCTGGGTTTACTGTTACAAATGGTATGATCCATGACGGTAAGAAGCCAACACAAGAGGAAGTTGTCCAGTCACAGTTTGCTAAATATGACGAAAAGTTAGCTCAATTGGAGAGAAAGATGGACGGAAAGTTTATTGAGCTAAATAAGCAGATGACTGGACAAGGAGCTGACATAAAGAGGCTCGAGAATACCACGACTCAAACACAAGCAAGCATTGGTGAGTTATCTTCAAATATGAGCTAACTGATAAAGATTATTGGAGCTCAACATAAGCAGGGGCAGTTCCCAAGCGATACAGTGGTGAATCCGAGAGAGCAGTGTCACGCAATTCAAGTAAGAAGTGACATTGGTTATACAAGCCCAGAGTTGCCGGCTGATACTGGAAATGAAGTGCAGAAAGAACACTCAGTGGAAGAAAGAGGGATAGACGAAGAAGTGAAGAGGCCAAAAGCCAATATACCAGAATATGTCCCTCCAATTCCATTCCCACAAGCCCTGAAGAAGAAAAAGGTAGATGAGCAATTCGCAAAGTTTTTGGATGTGCTAAAGAAGATCCAAATCAACATACCTTTTGTCGAGGCATTACAGTAGATGCCCTACTATGCGAAGTTCTTAAAAGAGGTGATTGCTCAAAATAAAAAATGGGAGGACTATGAGATGATGAACTTAACAGAAGAATGCAGTGCAATTATCTAAAAGAAGTTACCCACAAAATGAAAAGATCCAGGTAGTTTTACTCTTGAATGCAAAGGTAATTTAACTTATGATAAGGCACTGTGTGATCTAGGATCGAGTATCAACTTAATGCCTTTGTCTATATATGAAAAATTAGGAATAGGCACATTAAAACCCACTACAATTGCCCTCCAAATGGCCGACCATTCTATAACTTGGCCATGGGGCATTGTAGAGGATGTTTTAATAAAAGTTGGTAATTTTATAATCCTGGTTGACTTTGTAGTCTTAGATATGGTAGAAGACAAAGAAATTCCCTTAATCTTAGGTCGCCCGTTTCTAGCAACGGCTAGCGCACTTATAGACGTTAAAAAATGGGAGTTCACTTTGAGGGTAGAAGAGGAGAAAATCACGTTTTCAATATACGAAGCACAAAAACAACACGAGGGTGAGAGGGTGAATCACATTGAAACATGTGGCTCTATACAGTCTTTAGATGTCACAATAAATAAGAACTTAATCTCGCCTAGTGATTGTCATACCCCTAAAGTGTTCTTTCTTGATTCTACAATTCATCTTGATCATCATGATTCTGCTAATCTTGAGCTTTTGGAAAAGGATAGTGTTCTAGATGTCTTACAGGAACCTCCAAAAAGAAGGTCGGCCAAAAAGCGTAAAAAGAAAAGGAAAGTTGAGAAGGCATTAAAAGAGAACGAAGGCTGCAAAAATAATGAACTGTTACCTAAACATCTTAAGCCAAATCCAATGATGAGGGAAGCAGTTAAGAAGAAAGTGCGGCTGAGGAAGCCGAATTAGAACCAAAAAGGTCGTCAAGCTTGAGACGTAAAACGAAGCGCTTGTCGAGAGCAACCCGATGTTTACTGTTTTATTGTATTATTTTGTTTATTTTGCGTTTTTACGTGTTTTATGTTTTGACAGCTCAAAAGCAAAAAAAAAAAAAAAAAAAAAAAGAAAGAGAAAAAAAAACATTAACGATAACAAGATGCAGGTGACAAACAGAGGACGAGGGGCAGTACAATGCGACGCGGTCGAGTCACTAAATGACTCAGTCGCGTCCAATATTCAGCATTAGCCACTCGCAGGACAGTGACTAGCGACGCGGTCGCGTCAAGTGACGATGCGATCACGTCCATCCGTTCCACAGCGCAGGTCAGTAGTCGGTGACGTGATCGCATCTTGAGACGACGCGGTCGCGTCAATTCACGAAACCAGGTAATTAAAAAAAGGGGTCCAGGTCAGTCTCGCTCATTCTTCTACCCTGCTCGTCTCTCACGAAAAAAAAAAGAATGCTCCCTTCCCGCACACATACACAAAATCTTTGGAAAAACACCACAAATTCACACTCTCAATCACTCCCACACATCACACACACCAAATCTCTCTCACCCATTGTATCACTTTGAGTTGGGCAACTCTATTTGGGTGAAAATTAGGGCTTACTCGAAAGTTCTTCAATTCCGACTCAAATCTCTGGTAAGACTTGCAAACTCTAACTTTTATGTTGACTATGTAGTAGTTATGATGGATTGTTGTAGAATTTGGTTATAATGGATATTCGGGATGCTTTAGTTTGCATTGTATAGTTTGGGGCACTTGTAGTAACCCTTCTTATGATTTTCGTTCCAAATTGGAGGTAATTATGGTTTGAACGTGAATTTGATCAATTTGTGATAATAGGGATGGACAATTAACACCATAGTTATAATTAACATGTGTTCTTCTTTGGGGAGTTTTATCAAACACGTTATGTGCATAGCTTAAAGTTAGTTTTTGCTTGATTTTCTATTCCTTTTAGGCGTCATATGTTTATTGAATGATGAAGTGCTTACACATAAGTTGTTCAGTTCATAGGATTCGACATATATTATTGTTGGGCAACTTTGATTAAATGCATAGCCTAGGGAGTGATAGAATGAGCTCCGATGTGTTTGGTAGTTAAGTGTTGAATGTGTTTTGTGTGTGTTAGGTTGAAAATGCCGCCAAGGAAAGCAACCACAAGCAAGAATAAGGGCAAAAAGAAAGTGGGAGAAGGATCTTCTAACCCAGCTCCGGAAAGAGAAGAAATTCTACCTAATGATAGCCGCATGGTCTATGGTTTTGCACTGGAGAACGCTAAGCACAAACGAAGATTTGAATCACTTCGTCAACGAACAGTTGTGCCTACCCGTTTCGGCAATCCAGAGTTGACACGAGCTATGGGGATCCATGATAATGTCAAAGCATTTCTTACCATTGCCGGATTGACTTCATGAAGTATGACCGAACATACGAGCGGTTGACAATTGAATTTCTTAGCACCTTTGAGATTGTTGTGGCCAGTCAGCCTGAGCAGAAGCGACTGGATAAAATTACTTTCCAGTTGATGGGAGAGCAGCATGAGCTGACGTACGATGAGCTTGATGATCGTTTCGAGTTTCTAGCTTCAACTGAAGGAGAGCCACCAGAGAAATTCAATCCGAAAGAGTTTCAGGGGCAATTGACTGCAGCCCCTCCGCTCCTACCCCCGTAGGTGTATGTTTCGAAAAATGATAAAGCTTCATGGATTCGGAATCCAGTAATTAGGTATTTTCAAAAATTGTTGGCCCATACACTATTTGCCAGGAAGGAAACGGGAGCAGCCCGACAAAAGGAACTCTGCTACATATGGAATGTCCTTCAAAACTAACGATTGGATAATGCAGTTATTTTGGCAGAATACTTTGTCAATGTGATCACCAAGCAAAAAGACAACATTACAATTGGAGGTATTATCACTGCAATTGCTACATATGTTGGAGTGACTTTTGATGACATGGTCCCGGTTAAAGGGGACATTCACTTCACATGGGAGTTCTTAGAAAGTATGCAAGTGGTTGTAATGGGAGAAGATAGACGGGTGCCATATGTATTCCAAAATGTGGGACCATATTTTCGTCTACCCAATCCGGAGTTTACTGTGGTAATGATCCTTGAGGATACACTCAACCTTGCTATGTCTTCTGAGGAGCATTTGGCCCACTCACAAAGCCCATATTCGCTGTTTTTTCAACCCGATCACGAAGAAGAAGGCAGCCATCAGGGTCCTCGTCCAACGAGGAAAAAGAGAGCGGCCACTACTATTGCATCCTCGTTAGAAAGAGTTGAGGACTTGGCGGGAATGTTCACTTTCCTTCGTGCTGATTTGACCAATCTTAGTACTCAGTTTGATAGACATCGGGCTAAAACTCGAGGTGCTTTCCAAGAAATCAACCCCATTTATCTGTTTTTATTGGAGCTGTTGGGTCTGTGAACCCAGTGTTTGTTGGTCGTAGTCTTTATATTCTGCGTCTGATTAGTTGTGTAGTTTGGTTGAGTATAGTATTAGGATGAAAACCCGGAAGTAATCGGATGTAATCGTTGAAAAAATTGGGGATTTGATTGATGATGATGTGTTAATGATGAGAAGATTTTATGCTTAAATTGGAAAAATTGACACATAGTAGAGCATGATAGGTAATTTGAGACGAAATTGAGTTAAGCCTAGAACATTGATCAAAATGACCCTTGTGAGGAATTGAGCCTAAAGTGACTCCTATTTTTGGAGCAATATGTTTTCTTTCGATGTGATTTTGATTGGATATGTGTCTTGGTTTCTAGAACTTGCCTTGAGACTCTGCTATGAATATGTCAAAGGTGTAATGTGACTTAGAAAGTGATATAGGCAGTCTTTGATTGTAACCTATTTTTTAGCCTTCTAAATGCTAACCTTTTTACCAAAAAGTTTGAAAGAAATTGTCCCTAGTGAGCCCAATTGAGCTTTTAAACCTTTTTGTTTCATAGCCACATATTACAAGCCAAATACCTTTTAATTTTAGCCTTTGACCCTATATTGGACTAATTGAGTAAAGAGGGAGGTGGATTGGAATGTAGATTGGATTTTTGGGGACAAAATGGGCGAAATAAGAGATACGATAAAGGGTAGAAGGAATTTAAAGTGATAGGTGCAAATTCAAAGCAAGTATAACCTCTCCTAGTTCGTATTTGTGTTAGGTTTAAATACTTATAAAAAAAAAATCGGAAAAGGAAAAGAAAGAGTTAGCTGCACATAAGTGTTTTACTGTTCTAAAGTGTTAATGAGAGGTTAAAAGAAATAAGTGCTTAGTTGATTTGAAAGAATAGGGTAGTCCCAAGATGTGGTACCCGAATACTTAGCATGAAAACCACTCGGTTGAAAAGCACTTTTGGGAAGGTGAAGAAGTCATCTTGAGGGGTGGTTTGCTGAGATTGGGAAAGTGAGTTTGAGTGATTGTATTGAGGGGTAGTCGGGTTAGGATAACTTGATTAGTCCAATAGATAGTCACTTTTGTCCAAATTTATCCCACCTTACCTTAAACCAACATTACAACCAAATAAAAGACCTACTTGATTCTTTGTCACTTATGCCAAAGTACCGCGTCTAGCCTAGACGATTGGCAAGCTTATGGTAAAACTGAGTATGTAGTCCAATTTGAGCGGAATGATATTTTTAGCCTAAACACTTGAGAGATGATAGAAACACTTAGCTGGTGAGGATCAAATACTTCGAAAGCTTAAGTCTCGAAAGTAGTTAATTATTGCTCTATCACACATGCTCATTTACACTATGATGTCTAGCTTTTGAAAAAAATCTGTCTAAAACTACTTCGTCATCTAATTGCCCTAAATACATGAGTCTTTGTTTTCTTTTATGTTGTTCGGGACGAACAACAGTTTAAGTTTGGGGGATTTTGATACACGTTGTGTATACATGCATTTAGGTCGATTTTAAGTGTATATTTATAGCATTTGCATGTGTATATGGTCGATAATTACTTATATTTCATATCTTGGACCATTTAACGTGTTTGACTTGTTTTAAGGTATTTTTTAGCATTTTCAGGATTAAAAGTCGTGATTTACGATTAAGGATCGAAAGAACAAGTCGAAGGGAAGGCTAAACTGAACAAAACCGACCAAAATCGGTCCGAACCAGCCAAAAACCAGCCCAGACCAGCTCAGACCAGTTCAAACCGGTCCAGAAAGCCCAACAAAAAGAAGGAACCGACGCGGTAGCGTCAAAGACGTGACTCGGTCGCGTCGAAGGGCTAAAAGCAGCGAGTCCAGAATTCAGTGAAGCGGTCACATCACAAGTTAACTCGGTCGCATCACAAGTCAACTTGGTCGCGTCGATGAGTCGACTCGGTCGCGTCCGGAAGTGCGATTTTGAGATTTTCCTGTTTCAAAAAGGACTCGAATCCTAGTCTCCCGAGGACTTTTCAAAAGCTTATAAAAAATGAGGCAAGCTCGTTTTTCACAGATAGACACTCCATATTCCCAGAGATACCTAGAGAAAGAATTAAGAAAACTTGGAGGACAAAGAAGACGAAGATCATCGAGACGATTCAATTGGGTTTAGTTGTTTCTTTTCTAGTTTTTTTTTTACAATGTTTTTCATGAATTATTGTATTGAATTGATGTTAGGCATGAGTAGCTAAGCTATTCGTGTCCTAGGGTTTAGAAAGTAGGGATTTTTACAACAATGTTTTGAATTATTTTTTATTTATAGACTTCATTTTATGTGTTTATCTTTATGTTTATTTTTCCAACTGAATTTAGTTTGATCACCTAGATTTAGTTATCTCGTTTAACAATTCTGCTTCGAGAGGAGGGAATTGTTATTAAACATACGACATAGAGCGCAGTTGTCTATGACTGTGTAGGCATTGGTTTGTGAGCTTTTGGGAGTTATTATGATTAATTGACTCGAGAGGGTAATTATCTTAATTAATCTACGGTCTAGTCGCTTCGAGAGAAGGGTTAGGTAATTGGAGCGCCGCCTAATAAACACTAGAAATTAGTTTAAAAGTCTATAAGTTGAGCAAATTCATCATTGAAGTAAGTCCTGAAATCGAATCCCTAGGATATTTTCTTGTTAATCGGAATTTCGTCTTGTTTGATAAGTCATAGTTAAGTAATTAATTGGTTTAAGTGCATTAATTTAGTTACAAACAACCTTGAAACTTAGTATCTAGTTAGGACAATCATAGAGTATTGAGGTATCAAACTACCTAAAATCTATTCCTTGTGGTATCGACCTTGACTGCCGCTACTACACCTACAACCGTACACTTGCGGTACATTAGACTAGAAAACCAACGTGTCGCTTATGCAATGCAAATGTCTATCCTATTTTCCAATTAGTGGGAGTACTAATTACAACATAATTACAACATAATGGTCATAAGTAATGAAACAGTAACCGTCAAATGTTTCTTGATTTTTCATCCTCAATAAATGTGGCTTTAATACGGTTGTTTCTTTGCATTAATTGCAGTCCTTAATGTTGGCTTTATAACATTCATCCATGATGTCCATTCAGGGACGGCCCTGGGGTGGTATCGCAGAACTGGGGCCCCCCGTCGGCCAGGGTCCCCCGTATTTTTTTACTATTATGTGTGTATGTATACATATATATACACACATACTTGTATATATACGTTATATATTAATTAAAGATGAATAATTATGTCAATAAGTTTTGCAGCTTAGTTGGTTAGTGTTGGTAGCGGAAAATCTTGTGCTTAGATAAGGTCTCAAGTTTAATGTCTCTCTAGCACGCGTGTGATGCTCATTTGCCCACCCGCAAGTGTAATCATTAAACACCTCCCTATAGTTTTCTAACTTATAAGGTATAATTCACATCATGAACTCTTGCTCTTTCGATAACGTGGGTTGGATACTCATCCACATCCACTTCATATTTTAAGTGGTTTATGCATTAGTTTCTTACTCATCCCAATTTGGATTTGAGAAAGTCAATACACGATATTTTGATAAACAAAATAAGGATTTTCAATCCACAACTTGATTCCTACTAAATTAAGTGTACCACCACTTAAAACTTAAATAAAGTTAAGCCAACACTTAACTTCTCAAAGGCCGAATTCCAACACATTATCTGTTTGATTTTTATATATTGATTAATCTGCACATACTCTCAAAATACATCTAGATACATTAGATCCAGTTGGGAATATTATATGTAGAATTCCTATTGATTTATATACAAGAGATAATCAAATTGACAAAAAGCCTCAAGATACATCCAGGTACATTACAACCATGTGAGAATAAGAGATAGAAGATCTGTTGATTTATACACAATATATTTACAAATAAAATAAACAAATAACGTTGAGAAGAAAAAAATCAATATCATAACAATATTAATTATAGGAGTTCCTTAATTTCCGCAAGACAGTTAAGTTAATTCCATCACAAACCCTATTAATTAAAATTATAATTAGCTATTCCCATGAAGTAATTCTGCGAACTAAAAATGCATTTGAGCAACAAAATTGTCATCTATTGCAAGAAAAATATAGTAATATTACTATCTATACCTTTCCTTTTTGCAAAATCATCATTCTCTATAATTACTTATCTGGTTCTGAGTTTTTTCTACTGTGTGATGTTATTCTGGGAAAATAATCGTTGTGTTATGTTCTACTAGAGTTCTTTTACAAAATCGTCATTTTCTACAATTATTGATCTTGGTCTGAATTTTTTATATAATATATATTGATGATCTTGATGCATATTGATTCCATGAATAGTTTATGAAAAATATATTTAAATCAACACTCTTGAAAATAATATGGATCGATATGTTGTCATTGTAGATTAGTTCAATTTAATTACCATTACACAATAAACATGGATAGACAATAATATATTTTGATGTAGATTATCCTGACCTGAACCTGTCCATTGTTTTAGATTTTGAAGCTGCATGGCTACGATTTTATGCTTTCTGAATGATGCTAATGCTACCCGATATGATTGGGTACTAAAACTTCAGCTTGTGAGGGCTGATGACATACCTATTTCCGGAAATTGAAATAAAATCCATATTTTGAATGTGTGTCTAGAGATGATGAAGTGAATATACATAATGTTTATTTATAATCTTAATATAAACAATAAATTATAAGTATTAATCTATTTTTTCAATCATTGCATGGAGGAACTATCTGTGGTTCTACTAGACATCCCCACATCGAGGCTACTAGGTTTAAGCTTCAAGAATGCAGATTTTACACCATTGCTAAATTTTGTATTCCAAAAGATGTACTGAAGTTTGAAACAACTACTCACACACAAAGTTTAGCTTTTATTCGAAAACAAGGTGAAGCCAATTGTCTTCGTTTCCTAACAATTGGTTCATCTTCAAAAGTTTTGACTGGATTTCTCAACTGAAAGAAGAGGATGAATAAATACTGTTTGGCGAGCAATATGCTAAAATTATAGTGTATATTTTGAATTACAATTTGTCATATTACTAACAATAATGATCGATTTCAGATGTCATCGGACGCCTGATGGGAATGAAACAGCAAAAAAAAGCACACGAGATGGTGAGAAAACAACTGATGGAGAAAGAAATTGAGGATATGATGTACATTTTTAATATACCTATATGTGGAGCGATTCTCAATAAATTTATTTATATTATATTTAAGTAATAACAATTGCTTTGAGATTTGTTTTGTAGTGTAAGAAAGCTAACTGTGTCACATTATGAGAGGAGTATGTTGAGAAGGCAATGTCTTATTACAACAATGGCACGACTGAGCATGTTCCAACTGTCATGTAGTTTTGCAGGCCTAAAGTTGTTAATGTTAGTTGTTTGAATGTTGAAACGCTATTCATTTCAGAATACCGAACATACAATAAATACATACAGTTCATATAATGTGATTGTAACCCTCATAAAGGTTTCAAACACTTATAATAACTCCCAAATGTTTGTGAACGATGATATATGGGAGATCCACGAGTTCAAAAGCAGTGAGACATCAATCAACAGAGTCATGTTTCTTAGAACTAAATTTATTCATATTTATTAAATCTAAAGATTATTTTCTAAGGATTGCAAATACTGGAAATGCGGAGAGAGCTAGTACGACAATATTTGGAAGTTCTGGATTCAGAGGGTCTTTGAGTAAATTTGCAACAAGTTGTGCAGTTGTGCGAAACTTGCAAGAGTTATGTGAGGGGGAGGTGAATTAAATATTTTGAACCTATCCAGAAGTCAGTTTTCAAATATATTAGGATTTGTATATTAAGTATACATTTTGTTATATTGTAGGATGATTTGTTTTAGTATAATGTACAAATGCATAAATTGAGAATCCAATAGACCTGTGGTATATGACATGTCTATCGTGTCATCGTAAGTTAGTGTTAGAGGTAAATATTTGTGTAGACAATGTGGTGAGGTCAGGGAGAATGAAAAGTAAAGGTATAAGATCCAGACAAGGATTATTGATGGGACGTATAGTGCACTGTTTGTGGTTTAGGGTACAGAAGGTGTAATCATATCATATTTGGGAATGTGCATTCAATTTGATGAAATAAGATGTAAGTTAAAAGAAAAATGAAAATGAATACTATATAATAGTTAATTAGATCAAAAAATATATTATTTTTAACTTTTTTGCTAACTTAAATAGATAGGAGGCTGAAGCTAGAAGAATTGACTATTTGCTTGGCAAGCTGGTGGGTAGAAATTATTTTTTCAAAGTTTCAAAGAGAACATATCAGCATAGGAAGTATAGGGTCACGTTCTCTATTAAAATGATATGTGATGATCCTAAAGTTTTGGGATGCTTTTGCACATCCTATGTAGAGATTCCACTCAATGATGAGTTTTCTACTAGCTCCCATAAGGGCAATAGAAAGTTATAGTAGATAAGAATGAGAAGTTTTAAATTTTGAGAACTTATTTCTAAAGAAATTTTTTTTCTTTCCGTTCAGTTTATTTTGGTTATTGATGTTCTGAAAACAATTTAGTCTACAGAATCGTATATTGTCAAAATTTGTTTGTGTCACGGAAAACATTTTTTCCCTTAACAAAAAAACAACTTATTTAACTTCAATTTTGGCTGGAATTTTTTCGAATGAGTCTGAAATAGCCGACTAGTGTGAACCTACGCAAATATAACGACTCAAAGAAATGGTAAAACATAAAATGATTTGTTTGTTTAATCTAAATTATATTGTGAAATAGTTTAGGTGTGCGTGGAGAGGGGAAAGTTTTGTTGTTAGGCAAGGAGTTGGCCTAATCATTGGTTTCCAACAGTCGGCCAAATAAGTACAAAGTCTTGGTGGCTCAGCTTTGCCTTATCCAATGGAAGTGGGGTCATTCTACTTCTTTCTTTTCAGCTTCAAGATCTGCGGCTCGGCTACTACATCTAGCTCAAACAATTTATCTTATATTTTTTGTTTTGTCTTTTATTCATTTTAACACTTGCACTTGATTTGATTACATAATTCATTTTGCCATTTAAAAAAGGTGTTAAATTGTATTCTAAATTACTTCTCAATTATAAAGTTATAATTAGGAAAATGCACATGCAATTTTTTTAACTATAAATAAATATTTATATAGATTGAAAGTGTACGCTTGGTAAAACACTAAGGTTGAATACGTGGTTTACCCAATCTTGAGTCTAAACACAACGGAAACCTAAATAACAAATGATGTAAAAAAATTTGCAAGTCTTAAATAACTTGTGGGTGCCTTCAGGGTGAAACAACTCACTATAACTTGGTGAATTATAAAAAGATTCAAATAGTGAATCGAGACAGACTATTATTTACAACACTTCAACCCTAATGTCTTAGATAGACGATTAAACTCAATCGAGAGTACAAAAATAGCTAACAAGAGCTATCCTAGAAGTATCTAAACAAACAAATTCAGATTCGTGAGGAATCTGGATTTTATACAACCTAGACACAGTGGGTTGGGTAGAAGATCTACTCAACACTCTAGACAACACTAACTGTAATGTAGACTGGTACTTTTCTCTCTCATATACATTATCTTCCGTTTATGGCTGGAGCTCTATTTATAGACTTCTTGGAAGCATGGACAATACTCACCACGAACCATCAGTCCACCGGTTTAGGACGTGGTTAGTTGGTGGTTAAAACAGATCCGAAGCTTAGGCATTTAGTTGAGACTTGGTCTTCAAGAGTGAGACTCGGTCTCCTCTTCAATCTCTTCCTTCATTTTCTCAGCCACTTCCAACTGATTAGACAATGTCTAATTTATCTTCCTATAATTGCTCCAAGATCCCTGCATTACAATTTAATACAAACTCGGTCATATAATAATAAAAGCTAGTTTAATAAAAAAAAAAAAAACTAGTTAAGTGAATAAAATGCAAAACATACAAAATAAGGATTTTGTCTAAGAGTTTGATCAACCAAACTCCAACATAGACTTGTCAATCATTAAAATATGTGTTCCACTCTTTTAGCTATTAATAAATATTAATATGTCCCTTAATTATCAAAATGCTTATTCAAGTACCTGAACTATTAAAAAGTGTTGTATACAAGTTCCTTCACGACTGAAGGTAATGTAAGTTGTCAAACCTATTCTAGTGTAATTTTCTTCACAAAATACGACCTATGAAGATATGGACGACCATATTTGATCATTTATGTTACCTTCAGCAACATAGGTACTTAAAGGAAAATATTTTTAATAGCTTGGAGACCTAACAAACATTTTAATAATTGTATAAATATTTGTCAATAACTAAAGGATCGACACAGATTGTTTGTCTTATAAGTTGTAACTAGAAAAAGGCAGTGGCCTATTCAGGATTTTAGAATTGGAGGTACAATATATAATCTTTTTAAAAGAGGGGTACGATATAATTTAAAATGTATAAAAATATTATTCAATATCTAAAGTCATAGAATCCAAAATATGAAGATAAAAAATAGAAAATACACAAAATTCAAATAGAAACTACTACCCCAATTAGTATTTAGGGGTACTTTTATAATTTTATTGGATACAAATTCCTTTTTTAAATACATAATATATATTTTTTTTTTTCAAATTGGGGGACAACTATACCCCCACAGCCCTTAATAGATCCACCAGTGCTTGTACCTACTACGAATGTACATAAGGACTTTGGTGATACAGTTGTACCCCCTTGTTTGGAATTAGGTACGCCCTTGAGAAAAGGTACAAATAGGGTGACTCAAGCAACGAGAGTACTCGTTACATAAATGACACAACTAAGGGTGGTAAATTTACGTGGTGAACCATATGGTTGGTTCATGTTTCTCATCGATGTGGCTATCTCTGATTACGTTAAATAGGGATGGGATTCTCCATTCTCTTTTTTAATTATTTATTACAACTTTTAATATCATTTATAATATATATATATATATATACACACACACACACACACTGACACATACACACATTTAGACACATGAAAAACGTTGCTATTTGTTTATCTGACATCTCATTTTACCTACAAGTTTAATTAATTGTCATATACATTAAATTTTTATATGTCTTTCCATAAAAGACAAATATTCTTATTTTAAAACAAGCTGAAACAATATCCAAGCGAATCCGTTATAGATTAATTGTAAGTCTTAGTACTCTTATTCGATTAGCTTTTAAACCTAATAGAAATCAATATTTAATTAAAAAATCTGCATAAAATAAGAATTTCTATTAAAAAAAATATTTGGGGAATCCGAATACCCGCGAGAAACCCTAAGAATCCCCCAATATAGATTTTTTAAATGGAAAAATATATTGGGGGTGGTATTGAGATGTAAATAGGGATGCAGATGAGATGCTCAATGATTGCTCTGTCGGATGCAGTCAAATTATTTATTATCTAATGCAAATAAAGTGTGGGGGAGTTGATTTGAGTTAATTATCTAATGCAAATAACAATTAAACTAGTAAACTAAAGATGAATTCAAATATGATAATAGGTATTCCCACACTTAACCTAGTATCCCCCTAGTCCCAATTATTCTTGTAATTAATGCAACTGTTTGACAAACTAGTTCTGAAACTCCTATCCCAAGAATTAGCAAGTACGCTCTGCTAACCTTGTTACCCCGTAGGTGTAATTAATTAACAAGTACGCTCTGCAATTAATCTATCCGATTAAGTGGTTTTAGGATACGATCTCTAAAACACCGTTAACCGAACGCATAGGGTACTAGGGCAACGGGATAGGTACGATGTTATACTCACAAGCTCGGTACAAGTGACCGCACCTTATGTTATCCTATCGAATGAATTCGCTATTTGTTACTCTTAGACATAAGTTCTTAACAATTACGGATTACGATTTATGGCCTAGCAACGATTATGTGATTACTACCTAGGTGATCAATCCAAGTAACAAGACACATAAAAGATATAAATGAACCGAATAACATAAAAAATTTCATAACATAATTCAATCAAACAATACGGTAAGAACTACAAAAACATCTTCCTAGGGTTCAACATCAGTTAAAGACGGAAATAAAGGAACTTAGCCGATCATAGCAATAGCTAAAAACAATGCAATAATGAAAGACATGAAAATTAGAGTAGAAAAACATGAGACGATGAATCTTGACTCTTCGTGCTCTCCGGAATCCCCAAGTCCAAGCTTCAAAATCAATTCAAAAGTCTTATTTTCGGACTTGGGGTCTTCTTTTTATAGATGGAGATGACTTGGGCTTAAATTGGGCTTGGAAAGGGCAATCTTCGAGCAAATCCTCCTTTAATCCAACTTTGTATCTCGGCCGAGAACCTTGTACCAAATTCTCAGTCGAGAACAAGTGTCTCAGCCGAGCCATTTCTCCAGCTTTGATTAGTGTTACACTGATCTTTTGTCTTGGCCGAGACTGATTGTCTCAGTCGAGCACTGCTTCCTTAGGCTTGGCTCGATTTCACTTTGTTTTTGGACTTGCGAGACTTGTTTCTTCGTCCATCCTTAGTTGAGATCAACTTTTCGGTCTAGATTTACCCAAATAACTTCGAAACAAATCAAACAATGTCAAATTGCCTATTAATACAAATATGAACAATACACGGTCAGTTAAGAATGCAAATACCACTAAATGAACATTTAAATCAACCTAATATACATGCATATGTTGGGAATTTAACCCACCCACAACCACAATCACGGTACGACTAGATAATCGAAAGAAAGAAAAAACAATAAATCACACACAAGAACACATCAATTTGATTACCCAGTTCGTTACGATGTGTAACTACGTCTGGGGGTGGTACCAAGCCAGGATATGCACTAGTATGATGAATTTTCAGAATACAATAAGCTATGAAGGAAGCCACTATTTATAATAGCTATATGGGCCCTAAAATCGATCTCTGCTTGAGGCCCACGCATCCAGTCCGCATTAAAAGGTCTCGGCCGAGATCCTCCTATCTCGGCCGAGAATCACTCCTTCGCCAAACCCGTCTCGGCCGAGAATCACTCCTATCTCGGCCGAGATCACTCAACAGCGTCAACACACTGAAAGACAACAGTTTTGATGCGATCGCGTTCTGAGCCTGACGCGGCCGTGTTCCTCGGAAAAAATCGACGCGGCCGTATTCCTCCCTTGACGCGGCCGCGTCTCTCTGGCGTGTTTTTGGCTCCACTTTCTAACAATCTCCCACTTAGAGATTAAAACACATTCAAAGCAAACATCCTCCTCTTTTCTCCTTCCCATTTCCACTTGGTATCACCATCTCCTCTTCTTCTTCACGTTCCGAGGCCAATTGAAGTTATGCACAACTTCAATTTCTCTAAGGTTACAACCTTTGTAAATATGTCAGCTGGATTCTCACTACCAAGAATTTTCACAAGTCGCAAGACTTTCTTTTCTAATAGGTGCCGGATGAAATGATACTTCAATTCAATGTGCTTTGTTCTTGAATGAAATGTCGGATTACCCGCCAAGAAAATTGCACTCTGACTATCACTGTAGAGTACACTATTTCCATGCTCCTTCCCAAGTTCACTCAAAAAACTTTGCAACCACACCATCTCCTTACTCGCCTCCGTCACGGCTACGTACTCCGCCCCCGTGGTGGACAGTGCAACCACCTTTTGCAACTATGATGTCCAAAAAATCGTCGTACTACCATAAGTAAAAACATACCCGGATGTACTCTTTCTCCCATCAAGATCATTTGATGCTAGGTCCGCATCAACGAAACTAACTAACTCAGGATTTCTTCCATCAAAACACAAGGCTTTATTTGTGGTACCTCATAAATACCTTAGAATCCACTTAACTGCCTCCCAATGTTGTTTCCCCGAATCACCCATGAACTAGTTCACTACTCCCACTGCATGCGTAATATCCGGACGAGTACAAACCATGGCATACATGATACTCCCAATTGATGTATATGACACATTCATCATTTGGGTACACTCCTCCTTAGTACTCGGCGACTCCTTCTTTGAAAGCTTAAAGTGACCCCCCAAGGGTACATTAACCGGCTTCGAATCCTCCATATTAAACCTTTCCAGGACCTTCTGGACATAATCCGCCTGCGAAAGATACAACAAATTTGCCGCCTTCCTCTCGATTCTCATACCCAAAATCTGCTTTGCTTCTCCAAGATCCTTCATGGAGAACCTCTCAGACAATTGCTTCTTCAACCTTTCCAACTCCCTTGGATTGACTCCTACAATCAACATATTATCAACGTAAAGTAATAGGATAAGATAGCTTTTGTCAAACCTTTTATAATAACAACAATTATCGGCGTGGCATCTATGGTAACCAATCTCCAACATGAAATTGTCGAACTTCATATATCACTGCTTCAGAGCTTGCTTCAACCCATACAAGCTCTTCTTCAACTTGCACACAAGGTTTTCCCTTCCGTCTATCACGAACCCCTCCGGATGTACCATGTACAACTCCTCCACTAGATCACCATGAAGGAAAGTCGTCTTCACATCCATCTGATGCAATAATAGGTTCTTCGCAACCACCATACTCAACACCATGCAAATTGTAGTCAACTTCACAACATGAGTAAACACATCAGTATAGTCAATACCATACCGTTGCCCGAACCCTTTCACAACTAACCTCGCCTTGTAGCATTTGCTACCATCGGCCTCGTTCTTGATTCGGTAGACCCATTTGCTGTGCAACACCTTTATGCCCTTGGGAAGCTCAGTCAGTTCTCAAGTGCCATTCACACGAAAAGATGTCATTTCATCTTCCATGGCAACCTTCCATCTTCGTCTATCACTAACCTGCTCTGTCTCTGCAAAGCTCTCAGGTTCACCACCATCAGTCAACAATAAGTAAAAGTTAGATGGCGAATACTTATCTGGTGGCCTTCGATCTCTAACTGGTCTTTGAGGTGGTGGTGTTCTTGGTTCATCCTCAAGAACCTCCTCATCGACCGGACTCCCTTTACTCCCACTTGAGTCAAATCATCAAACTCAACAGTGCGGGGCTTTGCAGCATTAGTGCCCAAATCCTTCAACCTATCCTTGTACATAACCTGTTCATTGAATATAACATTCCTGCTACGACACCTTTCGGCTTTGCTCATCCCATAGCCTATAGCTGAACTCATCACCTCCATACCCAATAAACGTACATTTGATGGACTTGACATCTAACTTGTTTCTATCAATAGGATCCACAAGGGCGTAAGTAATACAACCGAAAAGAAGCAAGTAAGATAAGTTTACCTCATTTCCAGTCCACTCCTCCTCGGGTATCCGATTATCCAAGGGAACCGATGGACCTCGGTTGATCAGGAATGCAACTGTGCTCACTGCATCCGCCCAAAACGACTGAGGCAAGCCGCTCTTCAGTCTCATGCACCTTACCCGCTCATTCAGTGTTCTGTTCATCCTCTCGGCCACACATTCTGCTGGGGCGTGCCATGCACAGTCCCCTCTGTACGAATCTCATGCTCAGCACAATAATTCTTGAATTCCTTGAGTTCATATTCACCTCCATTGTCGGAACGTAAGCACTTCACCTTCAACCCCGTCTCAATCTCAACCAAGGTTTTCCACCTTTTGAAAATAAACCCATACCTAGTGAGTCGAATCGTCGATGAATGTCATGTAATACATCGATCCTCCAATGGATGCCACCGAAGTTGGTCCCCATAGATCGCTATGGACCAACTCTAGCTTCTGCTTCTTCAGGGCCTTGTCACTCCTCGAGAAACTCACGCGCCTTTGTTTCCCGAGACACAGTCTTCACACATACCAACTTCCATAGTTTGTAAGCTAGACAATCTACCCTTCGAACACATCAGCTTCATCCCTTTCTCGCTCATGTGGCCCAACCGACAGTGCCACGAATCCACATCACCATTACCATTCGCAAGATCAAGGGAATCCTGCGAATTACTAGTCATGTACAATGTTCCTTCCTTCTTACCCCGAGCTACCACTATAGCCTCCTTGGTAATTTTCCAGTTGCTACAACCAAACGTTACCACGTAACCTTCCTTGTCAAGTTGTCCAACTGAAAGCAAGTTTCTCTTCAATCTAGGGATATGTCTCACTCCATTCAACATCAATTTCGAGCCATTTGATGTCTCAACCTTTACGTGTCCCTTCCCCACGATTTTCAGGGGTACATCATCAGCTAGATACAACTGTCCAAAATCTCCAGAAATATACATTTGCATAATATTAATATTACCGCATGAATGGAATGACGCGCCGGAATCCAAGACCCAAGACTCCATGGGACTGCACATACTCAAGACCAATGCATCGCCATCATCCTCATCCGTGGTTGCGTTCGTTGTCTTCCTGTCTGCCTATTCCCTCTTGTTCTTCTTCGGCGCCTTGCACTGGTATTTATAGTGACCCTCCTTGTTACAATTCCAGCACTTCTCCTGTCCTTCTTCGTCTGACTCTTCCCTCTGGATTTCGACCTCCCCCTAAACTGCCTTCCCTTCGGTCTGCCTCTATTCTCAGTATTCAGCGCTGACCCTGAGGACGATCCTGATCCTGATTCGTTCCTACGAATCTCTTCCCCGATTATCAAATCCCTCACCCTGTCAAACTTCAGCTTAGCGTCTGTAGCGCTAACGGCTGTCACTATACCGGTCCAACTGTCTGACAGAGATGATAGCATGATTAGGGCCCGAATCTCATCATCAAACTTTATGACCACCAAGTCCAACTATGAGGTTAGCATGTTGAACTCATTTAGGTGTTGTTGTACTGGTGTTCCCTCCGCCATTTTCAGATTAAAAACAACCGTCTAATCAGATGGACTTTGTTTGCCGTCGATGGTTTTTGATACATCTCCTCCAAGGTTTTCAGCATCTCCCATTTAGACCTCGCGCCTGTGGTATGGTAAGCCACTTCCTTGGACAACGACAGATGCACCACGCTCATCGCTTTCCTGTCCAATAACTCCCATTCCTCCGCAGACATCTTCTCAGGCTTCTCCTTGAGGAGCTAGTGCAAATCCTTACCATAGAGGTAATCTTCAATTTGCATCTTCCAAAAGTCATAATCAGCTCCATCGAACTTTTCCACTGAAATCTTTTCGTCGTTCATCGTGAATACTACCAGGAAACTATCATGATGCTCTTGATACCAGTTGTTGGGAATTTAACCCACCCACAAACACGATACGACTAGATAATCGAAAGAAAGAAAAATAATAAATCACACACAAGAACACAGCAATTTGATTACCCAGTTCGTTACAATGTGTAACTATGGGGGCAGTACCAAGCCAGGATATGCACTAGTATGATGAATTTTCGGAATACAATAAGCTATGAAGGAAACCACTATTTATAATAGTTCTATGGGCCCTAAAACCGACCTCTGCTTGAGGCCCACGCATCCAGTCCGCATTAAAAGGTCTCGGCCGAGATCCTCCTATCTCGGCCGAGAATCACTCCTTCGCCAAACCCATCTCGGCCGAGAATCACTCCTGTCTCGGCCAAGATCACTCCACAGCGTCAACACTGTGAAAGGCTGCAGTTTTGACGCGACCGCGTCAATCCTCGGACAAAATTGACGTGGTCGTGTTCCTCCCTTGACGCGGCTGTATATCTCCGACGTATGTTTGGGTCCACTTTCTAACAGCATAAACACATGTAGTAGTCAACACCTAGGAACCTGCTCATCATCACCCCTTTGTGTTCAAGTGAAACTTGTCGTGTTTTTATTTTAATTTAATTATTATATTTGGCTAAAAGCGAACGGTCATAATTAAATTGTAGTTTTCACCAAAGGCCGTAGTGCCATCATATAACAATATTAAATGAACTATTAAAACTCTATCTAAATTTCATATTTGATTCTACAAAAAGAATTCTAACAAATATTGTGAAACATGTGATAGAAAGAAACAGAGACACAATTAAGAGAGTGTGAAATTTACAAAGGAAAACACATGTAAGTTATCCCGTAAACTAATATCCTAAGCTCAATTAGACCATAAACAATTTTTTTTTTTTGTCTAAATAGGAACCTAAATTTGTAAAATTGGACAAAACCACTAGACTTTTGTATATGAGACAGCCAGAAAATTCATAAGTATTAAAACAATTAAATAATTTTAAAATATTTAATAAATCTAAAAATTAATAAATTAAATAATGAACACATTTAAATTGGTCAATATATAAATAAAATACATTTCTAAAATAAATAATTTATGCATAAAAAGAGTTGGGGACTTGGGGATATTTTATTAATTTTATTTTTTTATTCTTTGCTTTATTTAAATAGTTTAAGGTCCTCTGGGATTTTATAGGTGTATTAAATTATTATAATTTTTTAAAACTAACCAATAGTTTGAAATTCTGTTTTGATGATTTCTTAATTTGTTTAGTTAAATTTCTGAGTTATTAAACAATAGATTTTTTTAGTAGATTTTATATTTAGAGATAACTCTTTTGTTTCGTAATTAGAAGTTCAAGCGTTTATTTGACTCATTCTAGAAGTTAAATGCTTTTTTACAGAAAAAAAACATAGTTTATGGTTAAATTTGAATTCGATGTAATGATTCAAAAGATATTAGCAATAATCGACCTAGAGTTTCAAAACACCATCATAAAAAAAGATTGTCTTTTGAATACGTCTTGTCATTAATCAATTTAAAGTAAGAAATACTAATTGACAAGGATTAAAAATTGGGGAAGGGGCGAGATCCCAAGATTCTTTTGGAATGGAATTCATTTTTTTTTTATGATTATATACTCTATAAAAAATTAAAAATGAAGGGTGACCGCCCCTACCTTCCCCCTGCTTCCATCCTCTTGTACTATAATAATATAATTTCGTAGATTTATACATGAAAATTTTTCTTTCCATGTAATATTATGATTTGATTTAGATGTCCTTATGAAATAATCATTCACAAATGACATTTTTTAGTGCATCAATTACATATTTACGATAGATAATAAGAAATAAATTAAAACAGAAAATAAATATTATTTCAAAAGACAATAAAGGTTAATAAAATGCAGTTTAGTTTGGGATTTGAGGTAATGAGGTTTTTATTTCAACTTCAACACTATCTAGTCAATATTAACAATTTTTTTTTTTTTCTAATTCTCACTACGATTTAGGATCAGCAAGAGTTTAAAAATAGAAAGATAGTAGAACATGAATTTACATGGAGAAAATAATTGAAAATGATTGTTTTCAAACTCTTGGGGGGTGGTGGTTGGGGGGGGTGTTCTTGTGCAAATGATTAGTAAGAATGATTAATGATCCATGTGTTGTTGACTTGTTTTGCACCACACAGAGCGAAAAAAAAAAAAAAAAAAAATAGTGCCCCCATTTATACGAGTAGAAAATTAACTTTTTTTATCTTTTTTATCTATATATCGTGTATACAGTGAAGTGAAATTGAGGCACTATTCTCACGGATAGGTAAGAAATTCCCCCTAATATATGAAAAATGCTCCACTATACATCATGTGCAGTTGATTCGTAAATATTTATCTTCATATTTTGATAAGGTAATTAACTACTTTTTATAAGATTTTGACACATAAGTTGATGTACGTATTAACATTTATCGTAGCAGGTAGAAGAGCGGGACCACTAAAATATATATGCACTACTATAATGCAAGTAGATAATTTTGTATACAACTTAAATATTGGGGCTAGTTTTTCTTATGAAGATTATGAACTAAAAAGTATAAAAGGTCAACTATACATGTTCCTTCCATAGCTCTTGCTCTTAACTTTATACACAAGTGATGAAAGAAGTAAGTGCCACAGAAGCTTATTTTGAATCTGTGGAGCCCACTTGTTTTTTTAAATGGGCGAAGCTTCGCAAATAGAAAAGGTAAATACTTTGGCAAACCATCTCTGATTTGGTATATATAATGAAGTTTCCAAATTTATTATTAACCTTATATCTAACCCTCGTCTTTTTTTACGGAAGGATAGAACAAAACTTCAACTTTACTTTTATGTTTTGTTTTTTAGTCTCTTTTTGTCGAAATTTTTGTCTCTCTTCAATAAGTGAAAGTATTAGTAACAAAAAATTCGTTTTTTTCGAGTTTGAAATTTCAGTTATCAGTGAACTTTCAATATTAATTTACTCATCTCTTGAGAGTTTCACTAGAAGATTAGTGACAAATTTAATATCAATTTTTTTGGTATATGATTCATCACAATAGCGAATTATATGATAAACTGAGTTTAGATTTGTATAGGTTTAAATTTAGTGATTTTGTGGTTCCATTATTTCATATTTCTTTATATTGTTTTGATTGTTTATTCTTGTCAATCATACTTGCTGGCTGACTCTAGTAATTAATGATATTTTTATTATTTTAAAAAAAGTATTGTTACTATTATATTTTTATAGGGGTGGAACTTTAAATTTTGGTTTATTGTTGCGGACTATAATTTTCACCACAAAAGTGCACCACAAATAGTACCGAACACTTCCCCGGGAAATGTTTGTTGGTTGCGCTAAATTTTTTCTTTAGTGTTTTAGAACTAATAACACTGTCGATGTGGTGGAACGTAGGGGTGACAAATCATGCGGATTGGATTATTATTGGGTTAACTAGATAAGGTCAAAACCAATAAGAACTAATTCTACTCTGTTTATTAAATTTATTGGGTTGAAAACCTCACTCCAAACACAGACCAATAAAAACTCAATAGCCTAACTCGATCGAATAAAACCGTCAATACTTGCATGCATATTTATGTCTTATTTTTTTGTTTAGGCTCATTGCACGTATTACTACTATTATTTTTATAAAAAGTACAAATAAATTTTAACATTCAAATTAAGTAGTACATCTATCTATATTTACCTCCATTCTCATAATAGATGGACAAAAAATACAAAAGACAAAAAAGTCACAATAAAGGTCTAGAACATTAGACATAATTATTGAACAAAATTCTTTCAAATTCTCTAATCAATATTTCCATTCTAGGCAGCTAGGCCTTTGTCATCAAACTCTTCTTCAATTTTTTTATTTTTTTTTTACGAGATCATCTAACTCCAGTATTTAAGAATAAATTATTACTAATCAGTAATAAACTCCAGCATTTCAGAATAAATTATTACTAACAAGTCACTAGGTGTCCACCCGTGCGATGCACGGGATGAGTACTTTTGCATTAATAATAAAATTATCTGCCTATATATTATTTGAGTATATTTTTTTGTCCAATTATCTTTCTTCCTCCTTACATGTGGTCTTTTTACATTTAATATCTTTCATTATCACAAATTAAAGTAACCAGTTAGATTTTCATAAAATTTGAATGTTCAATTGTTTATATATATAGATTTAATAACTTTCATCATCACTCATAGTAAATACCAATTATATTCATAAATTTTGTTGATTCAATTATTTGAATGCATGATCTGATGATGCTGAATATTATAAGTAAAATTTTAAATACAAACTTGAAATTTGATTAATTTATCTCCCTATTATTTCAGTGTGTATTACACAGGTTGTAATAATTACATATGCATAGGATAAAACAATGTCAAATATTTTGAATAATGATTGTTTGAAAGCCACATATATTAAATAATATAATATATATTAGTATAAGAAGCCACAAACATATTAGTTACTTAAGTATATAAGTGGTAAACTAAATTATCATGTCATATTCAAATAAAATATATTGACTTATCATTTTTGTAGGTAACCTAATTTTTCTTTTCACAAAAAAAAAAAAAAAAAAATAATAAGCAAAATAATTCAATCAACAAATCACTTTAGCAAATATATCCAAGCTTTTTTCAATTGCAAAGTGTAAACATAACAAATTTGTATTTTTTAATGATTTTTTAAAACCAAATAATTTAAAATATTCAAAAATTATTAAGATAAAAAGGTAAAATTAAAGTAAATAATTTTAATCTTTTGAAAAATTTCAATCCGTTTAAAAAAAAAATATTTTTTTTTTGAATTATATCACATTTTAATTTTATATATTAATGCTTCAAAATCAAAATATATCACTTTTTTTAGAAAATCAAAATATATCATTAACATCCTAAAAATATATTTTACACTTAAAAATTAATATTTTAACTATAATATATGCATTATGGTTGTTAAACCGAAGATCGTCAAAAGAAGGTGGATGAGACACGTGTCACCTCCTTTTTAGGTTCTTCACGTATTTAAGACTAGTTTTAAAAAAATTAAAATAAAATAAAAATTGGGTGAAAAACTGTGGAAGCGACATGTGTTTATCCCTATTTTCATGCAACCTTCAAGGTTGATAAGTAATAGTAGTAGTAGTTGATATAGTAGTAGTAGTAATAATAAGAAGAAGTTATCGAGTCATTATCGGATTGATCCAATATGACCTGAATTTTATCGTGTTTTATCGAGTTGATCCAATAACAATTCAACCTGATAGACATCGGTCCAAATTTAAAATTATCGTGCGAGTTCGTGTCGTGTTGAGTTTTGTCAACCTAGTAAAATGTTGCGTGTTTCGCAAACTACAAGGTTGAGGGTTTGAAGCTCGTGGCTTGCTTGTAATATTTTTTTATGCACGTCATTTATATATACATTACGAAGTGTTTTAGGACTAATAAGTATTGGTGGTAGGGGTGTGCATTTTTCGGTCAAAACCGATGTAACAGACCGAACCGATAACAGAATTTCGATTCGGTTATAGATATATCGGTTCACTTTCAGTTTTGAGTTTTAAAAGTTATCGGTTATCGAATTTTGATTTGGTTTTCATTTTGAAAATTCGATATGTGACCGAACCGAACTTATAATAAAGAGGTGTTGCAAATTTTATTTTATTTATACAACACCACCCTTAATTCCTAAATATTAATTAGGTGGAATCTTGTTTGGACTTTGAAATCATCTTAATTTTGTTTATTTTAATCTTGAGGGTTCTTTATTGCCAAAAAAAAAATTGAAAAATTAAAAAATTTATCAGTTATCGATTTTAACCAAAATCGAATTGAATTTTTCGGTTCGATTTGAGGTCGGTTTTCATTTCTATTCGGTCGGTTTTGGTTGTCACTTTTGAAGAGTTATCCGTTATCGATTTTGCGTAATCGGTTCAGTTCGATTTTCAACCGATGCACACCCCTAGTTGGTGGTATGATGGAATTAAAATACCCTTCTTTTCTTCGTTATCTTGTATACACAATACAAAGTGGTTTAGAACCAATAAATGTTGGAGGTGTGGTGATACGCGCCCTTGTTGGTGAACTGTAAGGTAGAGGTGGGCAAATGGTTCTCGGTTCAGGTTCCGAACTGGCGGTTCTGAGAACCGCTAGGATGGGAATCGGAACTGAACCGTAAGAATGACGGTCCTAGTTATGGTTTCGAAGCGGCATGAAACCGCCGGTTCCAGGCGGTTTATCTGTTTTAATAATTTTTTTTTTTTTTTTTTTATATTTTTGCATATTTTAAAGGGGAAAAAAATTGTCAAAATAATACTTAACATAGAAAAATGAGAAAAAAATCGATTAATATAAAATATCATTAGATTTACAAGGTACAAGTACAACTTACAACTTACATGTTGCAACTTACAATTTATAATTTCTAAAATCACAAATTAAAATGAAACACTAATTTAAAAAAAAAAAAAAACAATCAACTTGCAAATTACAATACAAAGTTACAACTTGAAAAAACGTAACTAATATCTAATAATATTGGGAAGAAAAAGAGAAATAAATTAAAGGGCTTGAGTTTGATTCTAAGTTAAAAATTAGTAAACCAAATTGCCTACGTATTCTCGACCTTCCGGCTTAAGGTCAAGAAAACAAAGCCTACATAGTTTTCTTACCTCACTTGCCTTTTAAATCGAAGCCGGTTCAGTGGTGGTGCTCATTCACTTCCTTGAGAAGCGGGTGTGCCGGAGCCGGAGGTAGTGGTGTTGAAGTCAAGTGTATCTCCCTCTTCGTCTTCATCGAAGTCAACCTCTTGAACTTGTTTTATCGTCTTTTGTCCAATCTTCAAGAAGGAGTTGATTTTCTAGATTCTCCACAGTTAATCTAGATCTTCGGGCATCCAAGGTGTATCCTCAAATGCTAAAAGTTTGCTCAACCGAAACGGTTGAAGCGGGAACAAGCAAAAAATTCCTTGGCAATAATAGATAAAATCGGGAAGGAGTTGGATCTTTCGACCACCACTTTAGGAGGTCGGAATTATTTTAAAAATGAGTTCCTCAAAAGTAGTTTGTAAAAATTTCTCAACCTCCTTATAGGGATTAGAGGAAGACCTTGCTATTTTTATTTTTTATTTTTTATTTTTTTTGTGAACGAATATCATAAAAATTTACTAACGAGCAAGACTCGAACTTGAAACGGATTGGGAAGATCCAAGATCACCAGAACAAACATCACTATCATGGATTCATGGTCATCACCAATTGTATCCTATATTCTTTAAAAATATCAAATAAAGGACTCTTTGCGTTGGCAACAATATGTATGGGGTTTAGGGCATCATTGTCATTGGTGAACAATGCATCATAATACATTTTTAACAAATATTATAAACCATCTTCTCTAATCCTAGGATCTAACAATTTAGCAACTAAAAATAAATGGGGTATTTTCAAAACATATTTTAACCTTTTTTTCCTCATAGAACCTATCGTCTCATGCAAAACCGGGTCATCTTTATATTCATTAAAAAGAAGTAAAATTTTAACACAATGATCAAGAACCAAAGGTGAAGTAGGGTAATAGCAACCGGATAATTCCATAGTTGCTTCTTAAAAAAATTTCAAAAACGAAATCAATTTAGCACAAGCATCCCATTGATTGAAAAATAAACAGATACCAACTTGGTGTGTTGGAAAAATGCGCACAAAGCTTCCTTATACATGTAAGAATCATTTAACATTTTATAAGTAGAATTCCGATGGTGAGGAACATCAAAATAATCTTTTTTTGGGATGAATTCCTCTTTGTTTGCAAAATTTTGCCACTTTTTGGTCAAATAAGAATGTCTAGAAATAGGAGCAACACGAGATTTCAAATTTGTTAGGTCATCTCGCACACATAAGTTCAAACAATGACAAATGCATCGAATATGAAAAAAATTGCCTTCACAAGATGGTTTGCAAAACTCAATAACTTTAGGTAAAGAGGCCTTATTGGCACTTGCATTATCGAAAGATACCAATTTTTTTTTTTTTTTTTTTTTTGAACCAAGTTGTATTCTTGAAGAATGGAAATAATTTTGTGACAAATGTTTGATGCGGTATGCTCAGAATCAAATTCCTTATAACCTATTAATCTTTTTTGCATTGTCCAAGAATCATCAATCCAATGGCAAGTAATGTCCATGTAGTGATGATTTTGCCAATGATCACCCCAAATATCCGAACATATTGAAACCTTTTGTCTAAGTGAAGCAAACATATTTAGCAAAACAAGTTTAAATTCTCCAACAACTTTAGCAATATCAAATGTTAATGTTCTTCTTGAAATCTTTCTATGTTGTGTACCAAAACTAAGTTGCATAAAATCTTCATAAAAATTATCGCCGGCAAAGTTAAAGGTAAATGTTTTACGGAAATAAATTTAGCCAAATTTCTTATCAATTTTATCTCACTATATGAAAATAAAGGAAGATGAGAGGCAGAATCCGAACCTCCAACAAACCTACCCATTTGGGTTTGGGTTTAGGTTTGGGTTTGGTCGGGTCCCACCTTTTTGGGATGATAATTTTTATGTGCTTTGATAGTGTTCCATATCCCCCTCCGTGCTTGAAACTATAATTCTTACCACAATAGTTGCAAGTGGCAATGAAGACGTTTGTTGAGCTGGCTTTAAAACTTTTGAAAAGTGAATAGTAAAGATTTCGGATTTTAAGGCCAGTTGTGTGCCTTGTGTTCCTTGTGAAGAACTACGAGCTCTTCCTCTACCTTGGCCTTGACTTTGACTTTCTTGGGTTGGACGTTGATTTTTCTCCTCTAGTGCAGCAAATGCGGCGGCGGCGCTTTCTCTTAAATAAAGTCAAACAAAAAAAAAAAACATTAGAATAAATTACTTTACTAGTATTTTACTGATAGAAATTTATAAAACATATAATACTATAATACGGTTACTATTGATTCAAAAACTACTAATAGAAATTTATAAAACATATAATATGATTTTACTAATTAATAATACAACTTAAAAAAAAAAATTGCTAAAATTTAAATTTTCCTAGGCAAGCGCATATATCATCGGCATCCAAATCAATTGGAATCATCATCATCATCATCATCATCATCATCATCATCATCATCATCATCATCATCATCATCATCATCATCATCATCATCATCATCATCATCATCATCACTGAGGTCGAAAATGGTATGAGGAGGAGAAAGTTGTGGAAGTGGAGCATACTCCTCCGGACTTTAATTTTTGTCCTTGTCGGCAAGAGTGCAAGATGAAGAGCTTGAAGATCCTCCCCTTCGACTTGCCATTTTTTCTTATAGGGGTTTTATCGATCAAGGACTTGAATGATCGGTCAACTATCAATTCAGGTCCTGAAAGATAACTTCTATCAATCCAAGACCTAAGAGATTTGAAACTATCAATGGAAGACCCATAAATCCAAAATTATTATAGGACCTGTTTGAAAAATTGCAAAAAACGCAAAAAATAAACTTATCTCGAAGTGATAAGTAGAGATATATACGCCAAAAGTCTTTCAATACATTTTTTTCTAAATTAGCGTGATATATCTAAAATGATTAAATAATTTGTAATGTTTTTTAAAATATACAAATTAATAAAAGAGGTATTTACATAAGAAAAAAATACATTTTAGTGAATATGTTTACATGAATTTAAATATCACGAACTCAAAAAAAGAAATTACAGACTTTTTTTAGAAACTAATTTTTTTTTTTCCCGTGTATGACTCAAAAACGAAATTACAGATGTTTAAAAATACAAATTAAAAAAAACTAACAATTTCAAATATGAAATTGCAGAAAATTCAAAAAATTAAAAAAATAAGAAAAATATTGTGAAAGACTTTTGACGTATATTTCCATTGCTTATCACTAGAGGTGGCATTTCGGGTGGCCCGGCCGGGTCGGGCCGGGCCCGATTTATTTCGGGCCTAGAAATGCTAGGCTCGGCCTGGAGGACCTCGGGCCATCGGGCCAAAAAAGCCCACCAATGAGTTTATTTCTTTTATTTTTTATTACTTTAACCATGAAGCACAATTATATATTGAGGCGAACTTCAGTTTAATTCTCTTAAGAAAAATCTTGATCGGAAGATAATATATTACTATTCGTTGCAGTATGGAATGATATCTATTAATCTATGGGCATGTCTCAAATCCCAGATATAACAATAATAATAATAATAAAAAAAAAGGAATGGATGATGATATATAGTTATATACTACACGTCACAAGTTATTTAATTTTTGTGTACGTACTATACTACATGTTAATCAATTTTTCATTTTTCGACACATAATAATTAATGAGCATGCTTGAATCCAATTCATTTTCCATCTTCGGCTAATAAAACTGAAGAAGTAGAGTATTAAATTAGTCAAATGTTTTAATTTCTCGGTAAATAGATACATTTATGCTCTGCTATAAGAAGAAAAAAGAAAAACATGTTTCAAATAGTACACAAGATATTACTTAATTCCTAAATTTTTCTTAATCGATTAGTGAGGGGAAAGAAATTCAATTCCATCGGGCCGGCCCGCGGCTGGGCCCGCCAAAAGAAAAGCCCGTTCGGGCCGGGCCAAAAAAGCCCGAATTTTTTCGGGCCTCTAATATTCCGGCCCAGCCTGCTGTATATTTCGGGCTAAACGGGCCGGCCCATCGGGCCGGGCCAGTTTTGCCAACTCTACTTATCACTTCGAGACATATTTATTTTGTGGGTCTTGCAATTTTCCAAACAGGTCCTCTAATGATTTTAAACTTATGGGTCTTCTATTGATAGTTTCAAATCTTTTATGCCCTGGATTGATATAAATTTTCTTTTAGAACCTGAATTGATAGTAGACCTATACATCAGGTCTTTGACCAATAAAAACCTTTTTTTATATGAAGTGAAAGAACAAAGATGATAATTGAAAAATATAATTGAAGAACTTGAAGAAGTAGATATTTTTTTGGTAGAACTAGAGATTTTTTGGAACACTAAAATTAGCAAATAGCTAGAGAATTTAGAGAGATTGAGAGAGCTTGAGAGAGATTGAGAGGTATGAAGATTTGAGTTTAAGTACGAGGTATTTATAGTGGTTTAGGAGTTAAAAATTTCAAAAAATAAAAATAAAACAAAAAATTACACACCCCTAATACTCTTTTCCATCGGCCCGTAGATCTAGGCCGTTGATTTTCAACAGCCAACAGATCCTGACCGTTGATTTCAAAAAAAAAATTATATAGTGCTCGAACCGACGGTTCGTCCGGTTCGGACCGCCAGTTTTATGCAACGGCTAGTATATCCTGGCCATCCGTTTCAAACGAACACTTAACTAGATCATGCCACGAGTCCTATTTGAATTTTTTTAGAGAAAAAATAAAAATAAAAATTACAAACATAATTGATAACTACACAAGACAAAATTTAAATGTTAACTATCATTTTGAAGCATTCCAAAAAATGGCGTCTTTTTGAAGCTTTTTTTTAACCCGTAATTGAATGTTAATGATAAAAAATTAATTACCGTCTTCACAAATAATTTTTCGTTACTAATTTATAATACATTTATAAAAAAAATTAATTTTGTAAAAACAATAAAAAAAATATGCCCGGGCTGAATCTGCCCAGACAACATTATCCTTATATTATAAACAATCGTAAACTAAACCTCCAACCAACTTAACCAAACACACATAGATTTACCCAAACCTACATTTTACCTTTTATTTCCCCATTCTACAGTATCCCAACTACCCCCGGTCTAAAGCAATCACAACCTTACTTTACTATATTTGATTTAAAGGATTAGTTGTATAAATGAACAATATAACTTCTTTATTAGAATTTGGTGAGATCAAATGACTATTCTACCCTTCTTGTATCAACTGACGCGATAAAAGGATAACAAGAGATGAAAATATTCTAAATATCCGCAAAATTTCATTGAATTTTTTCGTTTTTCGGCGACAATAAATGAAATTGGGATGTAATAGATTTCTGTCAGAATTTTCGGTAAATGTCGATCTTGGTTGTCTTCGAGTACAATTTATTGTAATTTCGTGAAAATATTACCGATATTTCACCAAATCGATTTTTTTAAATGGTTAACATGATAGTGCAGTGAATCCTCTTTTGAGTTAAGGATATTATTGAAAATAGGAGAGATGCTGAAACCCAGGAGTGTCATCTGAATGACTATCTTCAGAATTACTCTAATGCAATAAACTTGTACCAATATTGCAAACTCAAAAATGAAAGATCAGCTCCATTTGAGCCTCACAAGTCATTATTTTGGTAGTAGCTAGAAGTAATAATGTATGAAAAACCTTCAAAATGTGTATCATATTGTTAGGCAACATTTATATTGTTTAATATTTATAAATTAGTGGTAAACAATTCCATTAGTATAAAAAAAATTCCTAAATATGTGTATTTAAGTTTATTATAAAAATCTGTAAAATATCATCTTAAATTTTCAGATTTTTAATACATTGTTAAGCTTTATTTAAAACTGCACCGATATGATATAGCACCAAAAATTTCGTAAATTTGAAATATCGATATTTTCGTAAAAAGCCAAAATTTTGGTCCTTGAGTATAATATCATGAAAGCAAAAAATACTAGTAATAATAAAAAAAAGATCTTAGCTTTAAAGAACAATAAAGAGAGAAAGATCCATTTTATGCAGGCGAAGATGTGACATTGTAAGTGGCTGATTGTTGAAGGAATTTGAATGACACAACATTGGGTTGCCTCTATTAATTAAGTCACCACCACCACTCAACTACATATTATTTAACTCTTCAATCATGTATCCCTTATCTTAACTCCGTTACCTACTACGTACTGCCCCACCTATATACATAGAAATACTTGTATCTTTTTCTAAAATTAGTTTAACTATAAGAGAGTTGATTTATTGTTATTCAATGTGCGCGGCTTATTGCTGTTGTAAATGCTTCATCAATTTAATATAAGCCATACACAAATAATTTCCGTATTGAGAAATAATGTTGATGGAGAATATCATATATACCAACAACAACCAATTGCTTGGCATAGTCATAGGTAGCACAAAAGCAATAATACGGATCTCCTATTTCTAATAGTACAACATCTTTATGTGAATTACATTATTTTATGACATCGTCCAATGGTATAATTATTATAAGGGATATTGCATCCTCTGAAGGGAAAGATCCAAATTGACAAATAAGTGAAGAGAATGTTTTGAAAGAAAAGGAAACAAAAGCAAGCAATATAAAAATATAAAAGTAGCGTATAGAGGTCACACTCAACCATTAGATAGAAAAGGATTAAGAAGCAATATGTCTCTTATGACATCCGTGCAATTTGAATTATGGATAAAAAAATATTACTATCTCCGTCCCGGCTATTCTTTCACTGGGAGAGTTGACACAAGTATTAAGAAAAGATACTTTTTGGGATTTTGTTAATTTTTCAAAGATAAATTAAGGGTGGAGATTGAGGATGGAGATTTTGAGAGTGTAGATTGTATTATAATTTTTTTTTTTAAGGGGTGCACAGTTTAGCTGGGACGGATGAAAATGAAAAGTGTGCAAGTTTAGCTGGGACGGAGGGAGTAATATATATGTGATATTACATATTTTGGGTAAAAGTTTCAGATTAAAAATGTATCACGGTTTATGTTTAAAGGTATTACTTGTTGTGAGTTAAGTTATTATAATACTTTCATCATAAAAAAATAATACATTTAAGCATAAATCGTGATACCTAACTCAAATTGCACCATGTAATTGGTGCACATGAGACTTTGCCGAGAATAAAAGTTTTATGGGAAGGCTCCTCCTCCTAATTAAGCTGAATATGTTGAAAACTTTGTGGCTGCGTGTGGAATTGCATCGCATGTTGAGCCCCGATAGAAAATAACTTTCTTTTGTAGATTACAAGTGATTTAACATGTTAAGCGGAATTCCAGTGATTTACTATATGTTTTGTTTGTAATTTTTGTAAATTATTGTCTTGATATTTTTTATTTTTTACCCAAATAAGAATCTTATATCTTAAAAAGAACCATCAAGTACAAGATTCGTCAGTCAAACAAGTATATCAGACCCCATCCAAACAAACAAAATGGGGAATGTAAAAGGAAAACCATAACTAGTCAAATGATGAGCAACATTATTACATGATCGAGACATATGAAATAAATTAGCACCAGGTATATAACTTCGAATAACCTCCACCAGAGTACCACAATAATCAAGAAGATTCTCCTGTCTCGTAATTGCTTGCACGACAAGCAATGAATTCAAAAAAAAAAAGCAAATTTTCATACCCACATTCCAACTAACCGAACCCTACTCAATATAGCCTCTAATTCAGCATGTTTCACCGGAAGAGGGCGATGAAGAGAATGAGAAACAACTAATACAATATTGTCATCATGATCACGTAATACAAATCTAACACCATATTTCCCACAAGCGTCATTAACCGCTGCATCCACATCTAAACGAAGAAAACCACAAGGTGGCGGATACCACCTTCCATCCGAGACCGACGATGAGCGAGAAGGAATGGAAGACAGACTAGCACAAGCATGATCAAACTCAACAGTATATGCCTCAATTGACAACATCACAGCATGAACAACATCACAAATAAATCGCCAAATAAACGAAGTGGCCACCACAAACATATGAAATAATTCAATCCCAAACAGATGATAGACCATCAGTGCACAATCCACAAAAGAAGAATCTCGCATTCTTTTCAGAGAATTCCAAAAACAACTATGTTTCAATAACCCCTTCACACGCTCACAATGTAGTAAACCATGCATAGTAAGCAATTCGAACAACCACAAAAACCACATGTAGGAGAGATAGGAACAAGATGGCGGGCCAAATTCGATGGCAAAGCTATATAATTAGACGAGACTTGCCATAAAAATATTTTTACCTTCGGCGGGAGAGAAAGAGCCCAAAGAAACTTCCACTAAGCAGTCGATCGTGAGGCAGAAGAAGAAGGAGGAGCATATCCACCCATGGCCAGACGATATCTAGTCTTAACCATATAATGACCATGCTCTCCAAACATCCAATATCGACTATCCGGCTGAGAAGATGACCTCAAAGAAATTTGCTGAATGGCCTCCACTTCAACAGTAAGAAAAACTTGCTTTAACCGAGAAACATCCCAAGTACCACCCGGAGTAATAAAATGAGAAACTTTAGCACCCGAAGTAGCGAGCCTCGATACAATTCGGCCAGAAGCTAAACCCGGAACCCATGCATATTTAAAGGGTGCGATCTCCTTCCTGTATCCAACCCTCCACATCTAACCCGAATCCAAGAGATCATGACTCCAACAGAGAGACCTCCAAATGAATGAGGAGTTAGAACCAACTTTAGCCTCCATAATATCACAATGTTTGTAATATTTTCCTTTAAATAGACGAGCGACAAGAGATTCGGGTTGAAAAGCAAAAGCCAAACTTGTTTTTCCAATAAAACTTTATTGAAAGAAGTAAAATCCTGAAACGTAAGACCACCCTCCTCTTTTGGAAGACAAAGCTTAGTCCAAGAAGCCCAATGAAGGCCCCTATTCTCCAAATCCGAACACCACCAAAAGTTTGCACAAATTTGTTCCAGCTGATGACAAATGGATGAAGGCACCCGAAAGCAAGATATGACATAAGTAGGGAGAGATTGAAGAACGGATTTGATCATAATTTCTTTTCCTCCCCGAGAGAACATCCAATTCTTCCAACAATCCAATTTCTGAATCAACCTTTCACGTAAAAATCAAAACTGTAACTTTTTGTTATTCAGATAGAATGTGGGAAGTCCCAAATACAGATTATGTCCCTGAACAACAGAAATAGCCAATACTTGCTTAATCGCTACCACCATAGCCGAAGGAATGCGGGGACTAAAAGTAAGAGCGGATTTGTCGAAGTTAACCATCTGACCCGAAGCTCTTTCATATCGTACAAGATAATCACGCACATGCTCCGCATCTTCAACAGGGGCGCGGAAAAATAACAAGTTGTCATCAACACAAAATAACTGAGAAATCACAGGACAAGTGGGCACAATACGAACTCCTCTGATATCACCACGATTCTGGGTTGTCTTCAACAAGGCAGAGAGCCCTTGGGAGCAAAGAGAAAATAAAAGAGGAGATAAAGGATCCCCTTGATGAAGATAATTTCAAGTGCACGAATAGCTCTAATACATAATACCTAAAAAACATATCAATGGATCCAACAACTCTGAACTCAATTGTCAAAACTGAGGTAGCAACCGAAGATGGCATGTAATATTGATTATGCATTTTTTTAACTATGATCTATTTATGTGTCAGGAACAAAGAATGATTGTAGTCCCTTATTTTTTTGGCAATTGTTATCTTTCTCGGTACCTTTTTTCAATTTTAATCCCTTAATTTTTTTTTTTTTTATTTTAGCAATTTGAGGATTTTTTGTCTGAATCGCTTGAGCTCTCTGGATCTCACGTACGTGTGCGTTAGATTTGGACATCTTTGTTCATTTGTAACACGTAGCAACATTTAGACCTTTAAAATATAATATTTTCCACATCATTTTTTTAAAAAAATAAATAACGATTTTTTTTAAAAAAAAAATCATACTGAAAATAGTAAGGTTGCGGAAATCGAAAATCGGTAGCCGAGCCTAGGCCGACTAATCGCCGATTAGCTGGTCCGATTTTTTTTTCTCGCCCCTTTAATAAATCAACTGACATCCAAAATATCGAAAATAAAAAGTACTTTCAAATACTAATATAGATATACATTGATTTGTGAGAAATGAGAATTTTTTTTTTATAAAGTACTAAAATGACGTCGTTTTATAATTTTTTTTAATAAAAAATAAATTATAAAAATCGACTTGACTAATTTGACCTATTAATCAGCGATTAATTCACGTAATGACTAAATGGACCGACTAGGGTGAACTAAGGGTGTAAATGAGTCGAGTCGAGTCGAGTACTGGCAGGCTCGAGCTCAGCTCGAGCTCGACCGAGTTCATTTTTTTCAAACTCGAGCTCGGCTCGGTAGAGACTCGTTGAGCTCGGAATCGACTCGACTCGATTCCTGCAAAAATAAAATTTAAACATATAAAAATATATATTTAAATTGAAAACATTAATGATACTACAAATCGTTGTTAATGGGGAACTTATAGAATTAGAATATATCTATTGACTCGTCGGTTTCTAACCTAGTGTTCCGCAAGTGTACGGATGTAGGTGTAGTACTATTGTCAAGGTCGATCCCACAAGAAATAGTTTTAGGTAGTTTGATACCTCAATACTCTAGGAATGTCCTAACTAGATACTAAGTTGTAAAAGATTGATTTTACTAAAAACTGAGGAATTTAACTACTATTTGGCAAACAAAAAGAACTAATAATAAATGAGAAAAGGTATCCTAGGGCTTCGATTTCAGGATATTAATTCAATGTTGAATATGATTAACCTATTAATTTACCAATTCTAGTGTTTATTAGGCGGCACGACAATAATCTAATCCTTCTCTCGAAGCGATTAAACCGTTGATTAATTAAGCTAATTACCCTCTCGAGTCAATTAAACCTAATAACTCCCAAACGAACCTAAGCCACGGCCTACACAGTCATAGACAAATGCGCTCTATGTTCTAGGTCTGATAACGATTCCCTCCTCTCGAAGCGGAATTGTTAAACTAAATTACTAAATCTAGGTGATCAAGCTAAATTCAGTTTTAAGCACAAACATAGAGATAAAACACATAAACAACGGAATTAAATAGATTAAATTATAATTAAACCATTGTCATAAAAATCCCTACTTTCTAACCCTAGGACACGAATAGCTTAGCTACTCATGCCTAGTAGTAATCCAATACAAAATTCTAATAAAAACATTGTACAGAATTAAAACTAAGAAAAGAATAATTAAACCCGGATGACTCCGTCTCGATGATCTTCGTCTTCCTTGTCCTCCAAGACTTCTTCTAGGTGGAATAATGTAATTGATGTTCTTGATGATGGATCCCTTCCTTTTTCCTAGAGCTTGGGATACTTTTTATAGAGTTTGGGAACGAATCTTGGGAAAGATAGGCTTAAAATCCTATTAGGAAATCAAAATCCCCTTTAAAACAAGATTTCTCTTATCGGCAGCCTTTTTGACACGGCCGTGTTGCTTTGCAATTCTTCAATTTCTGCGCAACATTTGACACGGCCGTGTTGTTTTGCGACACGGCCGTGTTCTATTCCAGAACTAACAGCGCGTTGCAAGCCACTTTTGACACGGCCGTGTTGCAGGTCTGACGCGGCCGTGTCGGTTCTTGTGTTATTTTACTACTGGACCGGTTCAGGCCGGTTCGGACCGGTTTGGACCGGTTCTTGGACGGCTTTTACTCCTTTGGGCCGGTTTTCACTCTATTTGACTTGTTTCTCCTTCGAACTTCATCCAAATGGCATAAAAATACCTAATTATCTTCAAAACAAGTCGAAACACGTCAAATGGCCCAAATATTATAAATATTAATAAGTGCTGGTCAAATATACATGTATATGCTATAAAATATGATCCTAAATCGACCTAAATACATGCATAAATAACGTGTTATCAAACTCCCCCAAACTTAAATTGTTGTTCGTCCCGAACATCATACAAAAAGACACAAAGAAAACAAGTGATTATGCATTTTGTTTAGGGCGATTAGACGATGAATTCAGTTTCAGTCTGATTTTTCTTAAAACAACTAGGCAACACAATTCACTTGAGCATATGCGATAACGCGAAAATCAACTAATCTCGAGACTTTGAACTTTCGAATTATTCAACCCTCACCGGGTAAGTGTTTCACTCATCTCTCAAGTGTTTAGGCTAAAATAATTTCCACTCATATTGAATTATATGCAAAGTCTACCATATGCTTGCCAATTGTCTAAACTAGACCTCGTACTTGATATGTGTGACAAAGGATCAAAAAGGTCTTTATTTTGGTTGTAATGTGGGCTTAAGGTAAGGTGGGATACATTTGGATATAAGTGACTATTCATTGGACTAATCAAGTTACGTCTAACCCGACTACCCCTCAATACAATCACTCAATCTCGCTCTTCAAATTTCAGCAAATCACCCCGCAAAGTGACTTCTTCACCTTCAAAAGTCCATACAACTTAAGTGCTTTTCAATTCTGTGGGTACCACATCTTTGGGACTACCCGACTGTTCTAATCAAATTCACAATTTAAGCACTTTATTTCCTAGCCTCTCCTCTAAAATACTAAAAATAACAACTTTTTTTTTTCTTTTTTTCTTTTTGTCTCTTTTCTTCTTTTTTTCTTTTTTTTTTTCTTTTTTTTTCTTTTTTTTTCTTTTTTTTTTTTTTTTAGGAGAGGCTATTCTTCGTTTTTCACCTATCACTTTTCTCTTATTTCCTTCATCTTTTGAAAATATCCCTACTTCCCATTCCTTCCCACAAATTGTTCACCCAAAAATTCCTTCCAATTCTCCTCCCTCTAACTTGATTAATCCAATTAGGGCCAAAAGAGATAAATCAAAAGGTTCGGCTGACATTGTTAGGTTATAAATAAATAAAGCTATAAGGCTCAATTGGGCTAACTAGGGATAATTTTTTTCATTATGGGTCAAAGGCAATTTTCATGGTTCGAATAAATAGGCTTAAACAAAAAGTTGCCTAAGATCATTTCCTAAATCACAACATATACTTGACACCTTCTTAGTAAAGACTCAAGGCAAGTTCTAGAGACTAGTACACATATTCAATCAAATTCACACCGAAAGAAAGTATATGACTCCAAAAATTGGAGTCTAATTAGGCTCAAATTCTCACAAAGTTAATTTTGATTGAATATTCTAAGTTCAAGCTCAATTTCGTCTCAAAACACCTCTCATGCTTTATTATGTGCCATTTTTTCATCTAAATCATCTCATCATTAACTATTCATCATCCATCTTTCCCTATTGTTCTCTTTTTTATTTTTCTTTTCACTTGTTACCTATTTCTGGGTTTTATTACTCTTATGACTCTAAAAACTGAAACACTAATAAGACTCTAAACTTCTAAAATCAACATGGAAACGATATGCAATCAACTTGGGCTCACAGACCCGATAACACCAATAGAAACAATAAAACACAGCACAATGGGCACACGGACCCACAATTACCAGCAAAAGACTCGACCGATCAACTAAAAAAATTAAATCAAAACTAGAAATATAGCTGCCAAGAAGACGTCCCACGGCCTACTCCCTCCCCCAAACTTGGCTAATAGTCAATGTTTGGAGGGAAAAACGTGGTACGCCTTGGTGCTAACTTACAAATCGTTGCGACAACGACGGCGTTTTGAAACCCCTACTGAATCTTGGTTCGTCCGTCTCCGCATCACGCTCTGAATTTTTTTTCATCTTTTTCTGCTGAGGAAATGACACGGCCGTGTTGAAGGTTGTGACACGGCCGTGTTACCATTGAGCCAAAGTTGATGTTTCTGGGGCACTTTTGACGCGGCCGTGTCATTTGTGTGACACGGCCGTGTTACATTTCAGTGTGGATTCACGTTTTGAGAAGACTTTTGACGCGGCCGTGTCAATTGTGTGACACGGCCGTGTTGCATTTGAACTCTCTTAACGCGACCGCGTCCAGCATGTGACGCGGCCGTGTTGCATTCCAGTGCTAGAAACACTTTCTAGGTGCCTTTTGACGCGGCCGTGTCAATAGTGTGACACGGCCGTGTTGCATCTTCTGCTCATTTTAACGTGATTTTTCCGTCTTTTCGACCCCCGTTTCTTGCAACACTCGTCCATGTTGATTCCTAAAAACATAAAACACTAAAACACACGTAAAATTAACGCAATAAAAATGAACATAAAACAATAAACATCGGGTTGCCTCCCGACAAGCGCTTTGTTTTACGTCTTCAGCCGAACGTCCTTTTCTTATCAACCTTTTTCTAGCCACCCCGAGTCGGATGTTTTCTGAACGATTAAAGAGCTATTTGGGACATGAGGATTTTCTACAGCAGCTAGGGTAGTGTAAATAATGCTACAATTGTGCCTACCCCTTAGACCCGACTTATGTATTTTGAGTGTGATTATTTCGTTTTGAACCCGAAAAACCAACTCCCCTTTAGGTACATCTATTAGTGCTTGGCTAGTCGCCAAGAAGGGTCTTCCTAAGATAAAAGGGAATTCATCATTCCCTTTCATGTCAACAACTAAGAAATCACTAGGGAATTCAAAATTTAGCACTTTTACCACTACATCCTCTGCTACTCCCAACGGCGTTAATGAAGATCCATCCGCCAATTTGATAGTAGTAAAGGACCGTTTAATTTCCCTTAATCCTAATTGTCTATACTGCTTAAGAGACATTAAATTTATACTAGACCCCAAGTCACACATGACATTATGAAACTCATGACTACCAATTGAGCAAGAAATAGTAAAACTCCCTGGATCTTTTGCTTTTGTTGCTCTTCTCGGTTTCATGCTTGTGGTTGCGTTCTTCTTGGGCCCACTCGGTGTCTTCTTCGTCGTCTCTTTTCCATCCTTCCTCTTCTTGATTTCCTCTTTATCTTGGATTCTCTCCTTTAGTGGTTCCTGTTTCACAACAACAACTCTAGATTGCTCTAAAGGGTCAAGGTTAGCAAAGAACGAATTTTTAAAACAAAAATCAAAAGACTCATCAAGAGTAGGAGATGGAATTTTCTTATCTATGATTTTATTGACCTCCTCCTTCTCAATGTTTTTTACTTCCTCGCTTGATTTCTTCGCTCCTTGGTCCTTCATGCTCCTCTAGCTCCACAATATTGCAGTGCTCCTTCGGGTTAACCACTGTATCACTCGGATATTGGCCTTGTTTGTGTTGAGCTCCTACTATCTTTATCAGTTGACTCATGTTTGATGTCAATTCTCCAATGCTAGCTTGAGTTTGCACCAATGTGTTCTCGAGCCTCTTGATGTCTGCCCCTTGCCCAGTGATATGCTTGTTTAGCTCCGTGAATTTCCCATCTACTTTCTTCTCCAACTGAGCTAACTTTTCATCATACTTTTCAAATTGTGACTGCGCAATTTCTTCTTGTGATGGCTTCTTACCGTCATGGATCATGCCATTTATAACAGCAAATCCGGGTGGCGAATTAAGTGTATTTTGCGCGTTCCCATATGAAAAGTTCTGATGGTTCTGATTCTGAGGGTACTGATTGTACCGAGGCTAATTGTTCTGGAAATTGTTGAAGTTTCGTTGATTCACAAATTTGACTTCTTCAACTTCTTCCGGACCCCCTGGCTGTTGTGCTAACGTCAGATTAGTTAGCAAATTCACCTGGCTCGTCAATGCTGTTACTTGTGCTGTGAGCTTTTCAATTGGCTCATTATTGACGGGCTCGACTTTTTGGACACTTGCTACCCTCCTTGGCATGTTTCTCTCATTCGACCATTGGTAGCTTGTTCTGGCCATAGCATCCAGGATTGAGAATGCCATCCTCACTGACTTCTCCATCAAACTTCCGCCCGCAGCTGCATCCACTTGGTTTCTAGTCGGAGCAAGTAGACCATTGTAGAACTTGCATACTTGCTGCTTCTTGGTGAACCCATGTTGAGGGCAACTCCGGATAAGATCCCGGAATCGCTCCCAAGCCTCTCCGAATGGCTCTTGGTCCAATTGCTTGAACTGATTAATTTGATTCTGCAAGTCGAGCATCTTGCTCGGTGGAAAGTACTTCAATAGGAACGAAGTGCTCAACTCTTCCCAGCTGATGATATCTTCCAAGGAATTGAACCATTGGAGGGCTCTATCCTTCAATGAAAAAGGAAACAATCGCAGCTTAACCTGCTCGTGTGGTACATGGTTTATTTTGATTGTGTCCGCCAATCTTCGGAACTTTATCAGGTGAGCGTTCGGATCCTCCATTGCACTTCCTCCATACTGGTTCTGCTGCACTATGTTGATCAGTGCAGGCTTCAGCTCGAAACTATTGGCATTCAGAGGTGGGAGTCGTACTCCTCCTGACTGTTGATTAGGATTCGGCTTTAAACAGTCACTAATAGGTGTATCGTCTTCTTCTCCCGCATCTGGCTCTATTGGAATCTGTCCGTGCTGTTGTGGCAACTGTTGCTGCTGTACAGGTATCTGCTGCTGTATAGTAGTGACGCGATCGTCCAATCGTGCTAAGGCTGTTAGCACTCTATTTAATGCTTCATCATTCGGTTGCTGCGGTGGGTTCTCCATCTCAGACCTTCTATTGCGGTGTCTACGAGCTGTCGCTTCAATCTCTGGATCGAAAGGAAGAAGAGTCTCTTTTCCTTTTGATCTGGTGTGCATGCGATGCCTGATAACACCAAAAACAGCAAATACCGTGTAATAAAAAAATTAACCCAAAAATAAAAATGAAAATTAAAATTAAAATTACGAAAAAAAAAAAATCTAGTCTAGTTTCCTCCTATTTTTCAAGATAAAAACTAAGCGCTAAATCCTATTCCCCGGCAACGGCGCCAAAAACTTGACTCGTCGGTTTCTAACCTAGTGTTCCGCAAGTGTACGGATGTAGGTGTAGTACTATTGTCAAGGTCGATCCCACAAGGAATAGTTTTAGGTAGTTTGACACCTCAATACTCTAGGAATGTCCTAACTAGATACTAAGTTGTAAAAGATTGATTTTACTAAAAACTGAGGAATTTAACGACTATTTGGCAAACAAAAAAAACTAATAATCAATGAGAAAAGGTAACCTAGGGCTTCGATTTCAGGATATTAATTCAATGTTGAATATGATTAACCTATTAATTTACCAATTCTAGTGTTTATTAGGCGGCACGACAATAATCTAATCCTTCTCTCGAAGCGATTAAACCGTTGATTAATTAAGCTAATTACTCTCTCGAGTCAATTAAACCTAATAACTCCCAAACGAACCTAAGCCACGGCCTACACAGTCATAGACAAATGCGCTCTATGTTCTAGGTCTGATAACGATTCCCTCCTCTCGAAGCGGAATTGTTAAACTAAATTACTAAATCTAGGTGATCAAGCTAAATTCAGTTTTAAGCACAAACATAGAGATAAAACACATAAAGAACGGAATTAAATAGATTAAATCATAATTAAACCATTGTCATAAAAATCCCTACTTTCTAACCCTAGGACACAAATAGCTTAGCTACTCATGCCTAGTAGTAATCCAATACAAAATTCTAATAAAAACATTGTGCAAAATTGAAACTAAGAAAAGAATAATTAAACCCGGATGACTCCGTCTCGATGATCTTCGTCTTCCTTGTCCTCCAAGACTTCTTCTAGGTGGAATAATGTAATTGATGTTCTTGATGATGGATCCCTTCCTTTTTCCTAGAGCTTGGGATCCTTTTTATAGAGTTTGGGAACGAATCTTGGGAAAGATAGGCTTAAAATCCTATTAGGAAATCAAAATCCCCTTTAAAACAAGATTTCTCTTATCGGCAGCCTTTTTGACACGGCCGTGTTGCTTAAGTGACACGGCCGTGTTGCTTTGCAATTCTTCAATTTCTGCGCAACATTTGACACGGCCGTGTTGTTTTGCGACACGGCCGTGTTCTATTCCAGAACTAACAGCGCGTTGCAAGCCACTTTTGACACGGCCGTGTTGCAGGTCTGACGCGGCCGTGTCGGTTCTTGTGTTATTTTACTACTGGACCGGTTCAGGCCGGTTCGGACCGGTTCTTGGACGGTTTTTACTCCTTTGGGCCGATTTTCACTCTATTTGACTTGTTTCTCCTTCGAACTTCATCCAAATGGCATAAAAATACCTAATTATCTTCAAAACAAGTCGAAACACGTCAAATGGCCCAAATATTATAAATATTAATAAGTGCTGGTCAAATATACACGTATATGCTATAAAATATGATCCTAAATCGACCTAAATACATGCATAAATAACGTGTTATCATCTATAATTATGTCAACTCTAAAGGGTAAACTAGTAATTTAACATAAGCTCGATTAAGCTCGCGAGTTTGTCGAGCCGAGTATCAGTGAACTCGAACTCGAACTCGACACCTACTCGAGTAGCTCGAGCTCGACTCGTTTTTCTCTAGTCGATTTCGATCTTTTAGGGAGTCGATTCCGAGTGGCTCGCGAGTTGTCTCGACTCACTCACACCCCTAGAGTGAACTAGGTTAGCCTGAGTTCTGCAACAATGAAAAACAGAAAATAAAATCATTTTTTATAACAAACTAGTAAATGCTCCCGTGCGATGCACGGGCTATTTTTTTAAGAGTAAATCAATATTAATATGAACAATATCTTTTATTAAAAATGCATTTTTATTTGATAATATATAACAAAAAAAAAATGGTTAAAATATGTTACAAAGAAAAGTTTTGTGTTCTTTTGCAGTGTTATTCATTCCTTGGCTCTTACTCCAGAAAATCAGATTTTTCCACTAATAAAAATACATTTTAATTTTTTCACGAATTTCTTCTTGTATCTTATTCCAGAATTTTTTTTTTTTTTTTTATTTCATCCGTTTATTTAGCTTCTCTTGTCTATATCAAAACATTCATATTAAATTATAATAAATTTGAATAGATCACACTGATTGATAATAATAAATAAAGTGAACATACATAATCCAGAATCCGATATGATTGAACAGATTGAGAAACAAAAAGTTTCAAATCTAATATTAATTAATAGGATTGAGAAACAAATAATCTTAAGGATTATTCTTATATAAAATATTTCATTAGTTTATGTACAAAACGACTTCTATTAGAAACAACAACAAAAAAAGAATTAAGGATTATTCTTATATAAAATATTTTATTAGTTTACCTACAAAATATCCTCTATTAGAAATAAATTTTAAGAAAAATATTGAAAATACAATTTTATTTTAGGATGAATTGAATCTTCATAGTCCATATGATGAGCTGATTCATATAAATAGAGTTGAATTTGGATTTAGAATTTTTAAAGACATAGATGACCTCAAATCTTTCAATTAGCTCATTAATACAAATAAAGTTGGATTTTAATTTAGGTAAACATAAAGAAAAATTAATGAACTAAACTAATAAAATACTTTATATAGGAATAATCATTAAGAAAATATATTCTTTTCTCAATCTTATTAAATTGTATTGCAATTCTGGAAAGTATATCTTCATTGTTTGTTTATTATTGTTAATCAGTATGATCTATTCCAAAATTTATTATAATTTAATATTAAGATTTTGGGAGAGAGATGAGAGAAGAAAAAAATCTAATGAAATTAAGTATTTTCGGATTGTAAATTACCAATTTAAATTTATTTTTAAAAAAATGAACATTCTAAATTTCTATTAATTTAGAAATATTCCACCATTTGAAATAAATTTGTTCTAAGATAAATAAATTATTTTGTATTTTCCTGATCGTAATTTAGAATTATTTTTTCTGTAGTTGTAAGGTTCACCTTCTAAGATAAATTATTTTGTAATTTTCTGATCGTAATTCAGAATTATTTTTTATTTCTATTAATTTAAAAATATTCCACCATTTGAAATAAATTTGTTCTAAGATAAATTATTTTGTATTTTCCTGATCGTAATTTAGAATTATTTTTTCTGTAGTTGTAAGGTTCACCTTCTAAGATAAATTATTTTGTATTTATCTGATCGTAATTTAGAATTATTTTTTCTGTAGTTGTAAGGTTCACCTGGTCGTCCCCACATAGTAGCTATGTATGCTCTGACTCAACGAACCCTTACTGCCATAACATTTTTTCTAGAGTATGTTCATCAACCATGTTGAATACCGGAGCCATTGTCTCTGTATCAATTGATACTAAAATCTTGCGTGTGACAGATATGGATGAAAGGGTCCAGATATTTATAGCTTATATAAAACCCTAGTATTGTTTCTGTATCAATTGAAACTAAAATCTTGCGTGCCACAGATATGGATGAAGGGGTCCAGATATTTATAGCTTATATAAAACCCTAGTATACACGCTTCTGTAACTACGTTCTGTTAAACATACCGCGTAAAAACATATTTTACTGATTATATAATTCCTGAAATCTCTCAACTACATTTTACATAATAACTTTAAAAAAAATCATTAGTTTATCTTTTTTTTTTTTTTTTGACCGAAAATATAGATCCTATAATGTTTCAATAATATCGTACAAATTATTAAAAAAGATATATGACGTTTTTTTATTCTATTTAAATATTCTTTGATTTATAAATTGAAATATATATTTATAAATTTTTTGAATATTTGAATATATTATTTACTCTGTTGATTAAATTAGCGAAATAGTATATTTCAATGAATGTATAATTCCTGAAATAAAAATTTTAAAATACATCATATATACTTAAAATTTTAAAATACATCATATATAACTATAAATTTTAAGTATATATGATGTATTTTAAAATTCTAGAAAACATGTCTGTAACATTTTTTAATTCCTAAAACATCTCAACAACATGAACAATTCAAAATTAAATATATACCATGTTGATATGATTTAGACTGGATATTTAAAAATTAAATATATACCATGTTGATATGATTTGGATTGGATATTTAGATCGTTTAATATGACAATTAGATTTCCAATTGAAAAGTAAATTAATATATGGCCTTTTCAACTCCACGGATTTTTCAATAGAATTATTTTGATTTATAAATATATATTTCTACGTTGTTTTTCTTTTTAGAATATCTTAACCAAACAACGCTTTTGCCGAGATATTTTAATTTATATATATTTCAATGATTTTATATTGCTTACTAAAACATTATCAGAATTGTGAATAATGTCGATTCAATTGAAGTTGATACATGGATTTATTTAAATAAAAGTTATAAAATTGAAATCTACTACAATAAATCAGATTTGGTCTTCAATATCAATGGATCCTCAAATGTTTAGCGAATCTCTAACCCTTTTCCAATATTCTTCGCGGATTGACTGTATACATGTAATAAACCAAATTATTTTTTTCTTAGAAAAATATATTGACAACAATTTAAATAATTCACATAACAGGAAATAAATAAATAAACACTTTTTATATGATTACATATTACCGTAGAAAAATATGATGGTAGATAAATTTGATTTTTACAATCTTCAAAGTTGTTTTCGCCAGAATCATGATTCAGTGTTGCTGATTTTTTCTTATCTTTATTTGCAGGCCGTCCCTTTGCAGCATCCATTATGGTGAAGTATCTATCAAAGTTGACACGTAATAATTAAGGAATGTCAGAATAATAGAAATTTGCATCCACAAATGTGAATCCAAAAAACTGCTAACAAATTGCAAAATGAATAAGAAATAGAATTACTCAGCAAAATCAAATATGAATCAAATAAACTGAAATAGTGGCGAAATAAAGAAATTACGAAATGAATAAAAAATAAAAATTCCCAACTGCAAATGTGATTCTCATTTACGTGATTCTCATTTACTGAAGACAGTGTATTTATAGGAGCAAATATGTTATCGGATAAGGATTTTTTTAAATTTCAAATTTCAAAAATTTAAATAATATAACGAAATCTGTTTTAAATATCTTTACAGATTTATTGTTGCTGATTTTTCGCCAGATCTCAAAATATAACATGGGATAATTCAAAATTCAAAATTCGAAATTCAAATTAACTTCTATTCTTAGTAACTAAATAATTGGGCGGGAAAAATCTTAACTTACTAATTCTGGATGATTTGACTTATTATATATATATAGATTTATATCCCTCCCCCACCGCCACCATCCCCCACCCCGCTTAAAATATACCAAGGTTTTTTTTTTTCTTTAAAAAATATGGAAAAGAGACAATTAAAAAGGACAAAAAATGTAAAAAAATTAAATTACACGAAACAAAAATTGTATTTTTCCAACATTAGTAATTGTTTGAAATTGAAAAGTAAGTAAATAGCTGAAGCCCGAATGGCATGATGAGTTGACTGTTGACCGAATCTTAATTTCCACCCAACTTTAAGAGCTATCGATCATTGTCAAAATTAGGTTATTCTTTTCTTAATTTATCTGAACAAATTGTAGAGATATATAAGAGGAACCTGCATGGCATCCTGATATGATCAACCAACAACTTGGGAAATCTATACTTAATATAATAACAAAATTCTTTAAAATTAATAATTTTAAATTTTTCCGTTCAAAATCTATTATCAATTCTGAAAATCACAATTTTTTGTATATAAAATTCAACCCAATTTAAAATACAATTATTGGGAATAACTTGCCATGTATTAGCCTAAAATAAATAGGATAAAGTTATTTGGGCTGATTTCGCCCGGTCGAAAAAAATATATTTTCTTAAAATTAATTTTTTATATAAATTTATTGAATATTATTAATGAAAAATTATTTATGAAGATGGTAACTAAATTTTTAACATTAAAAATATATCCCCTGTCAACTGCATATTGCAATTACATCCCCAATCATCAACATGACTTTTATTTAAGGATGCTAGAGATATTCATACATTAAGAAAAATAAATATTCTTACTAATATACTATATTTTAGTCTTTAATACTTTTCACTGCACTCTTTTTTCATTAGTATATAATTTTTCATATCTTATTATTTATCGATCGTAATATTTTATTATATTAAAATTATATAAAAATATTAAAAAAAATAATTTATTCATTTACACTTATAAATCGTGCATTGCACGAGAATACTACTAGTTAGTTTAATGTTGAAATCCTACATTCAAATCTCCCAGTCGGAGGCTTTGGGAAATTCTTGCTTATTTTTCAATTAATAATTTTGTATTTCTTTAGGGTGTAATTTATAAATTGGATATCGGAGAAAATATATATAATAACGGGTGTGTTGAGACCCATAGACGTAGTTATAGGGGCAAGTATAACGTAATTGATAAATATGACGTAACCCACAATAGGCAACACAAGAATTTACTTTGAAAATTCAAAATTTGGAGAAGACTGACATCGCATGGAGATAGAAAGCTCACAATCCACGAAGAAAGGAATTTAAGAAGAATATTTGACTGGTAGTGGTACAATCGAAAACAATGCTAATGACTAAAATAGGCTTAAGAACCCTCGATTCCTGTGTTGTTAATTCGATGTAGAATATTCATCTTCTTTTATTTTCTGCACCAAAGGCAACAAGATGCATTCAATTAAAAAAAATAGCAGGGTCCAACACATTCTACAACGACTTCTTATTTGAATAATTCACAATTACTGTTAATATAATTATACATGTATTATATAATTAAACATTTGTTGTAAGACATTGGGCATGTTTATTTATGATTGTGGGTGACTGGAGTATTGTAGGCGGTGGAGAATAAAGTGAAATTTTTAGGTTGGGGTAAATAAATGAGTGTTTGTTTATATTGGTTAGGAGATTGGGTTGGAGTTGGTTTATATTATAAAATGTGGTAAATGTGATTTGATGTGTGTAAGAGTTTGTTAAAAAATGATTGGTTATTGAATAAAGGTGTATTTGAAATTGAATTTGATTTATGATGTGTGTAAGAGGAAGTTAAAGAATGATGATTATTGATTAAAGTTGTATTGAAAATTGAGTTTAATTAATGATGTGTGTAAGAGGATTGGAGACAATATATTATCCATAAACAAACACATATTGGGATAAGCAGAATTGACCAACCATAAACAAAGACCCATTATATTCTTAATTGTAGAAGATCCGAATTTATAAGCAACACGATCCATTATATTATTTGATTGATCTAAACAAGTGTATCTATAAGCATCTAAAAGTAGTGTGGTGATGCAAAAGCAGGTTTGTCATGTAGCTACATTCATAATTGGCGGACACAACACAAAATAGGATCGGATACGCCAAAATTTCAGTGAATATAGTAATCAGAAATTAAATAATTGAGAAATTATTAACGATCCATTAAGTTAAATAGTGAAAAGTGCAAAGATTGATGAAAGTGAGCAGCACGACTGTGCTTTAGGCGACACGATCATAAACTGTTTGCTTAATTTGTTCCCCAAAACCAAATTCACGACATCTTTCCATATCGACATTTTGACCAACAAAATTGCATTAACTAATAATAAAAGAAACCAGTCAAACTTAATTACTCTTTACAATTTCCAAGAATGGATCATTACTTTTTAGGCGGGACCTAATTCAACTAACTACATTGTATAATAAATACACATATTTCTCAGCTCATCTCCGATTAAGAAAATGCTTCGCAATGGCTAAATTTATTTCAAATATCTTATAAACTTCAATATTTTATAAGTTGTTTAAAAAAATTTATGAGATGTAATTTTTTAAGATCTTGTAAGTTAATAAAACATTTAGATAAAATAATTTATAAGCTTGCAACTGAATAAAATAATTTAGCTATGAAGTGTGTGTATTGTGTGAAATGTGTATAGTGTGTGAAATGTGTGAAGTGTGTGTAGTGTGTGAAATGTGTGTAGTGTATGTATAGTGTGTGTGAAGTGTGTGTGTGTATAGTGTGTGTGAAGTGTGTGCATAGTGTATGTGAAGTGTGTGTGTGTGTGTGTAATGTGTGTACAGTGTGTAAAATCTGGGCGTAACTTATAAGATTTTAAAAAGTAAGATGAACTAGAGGAACTTAGGGCTCGTTTGGTTGCAAATCATCAATGAAAATGGTAATGGGTATGAATGAGGGGTCAATCATTCTACAAAATGAAGTGGGGGGAATTGTTAATAAAAAATGAGTAATGATTAACTTATTTATTGTGTACCAAGCACCACAAATGGGAATGTATCATCATTCATTCTCATTACCAACCCCTAAAACCCCCAGCCAAGCGGGCCTAATTTTTTTTAGAGTTTATAAGCTCTCAGAGCTTATTTGTACATTTTATAAGTTGTCTAAAATCTTAAGATTTTTGAGGAGGTTATAAGATTAGCCAAACACCTTCTTATTCTATGGCATCACATGTTGTGTAAGTTTAAGAATTGGCTAAATATACGGTATCCTGTGGGTCAGAATTAATGTTATAGCCTATAGGCCTGATTCGATTTATTCCATGCGATACGTAAAAATGTACGTCAAGTTATTAATTTACTAAATAAATAAATATATTTATTATTATTTTTTATCAAACACATTTCATTAACTTAAAATATCAAGAGTAAGACCCCTCTTCAGACAATGTATTCTAGAAAAGGAAGAGAAAAACAAACTTAGCTAGGTGATGGGCTAAACAGTTTGCTGACCGCCGTACCAAACTAAAAATGGTAGAATCAAAAGTAACAATAGAACAAAAATACGTCATACTAGGACACATGTTATGCAAAGAAAATGGCAGTATTGTAAGTTTCCAAAACCACCCTCATAAATCTGAACAACTCGGCCACCTTCAAGCCCTCTCAGCAGGCGACTGCTTCTGCAGCGCGAACCTCCATTACTTCCTTGTATGAAATTGAATCTGAGTTGATAACTTTCTCAGCTGCAAGGTAGTAACTCAAGCTCACATAATAATACATTTTGTTCATGGAATACTGTCAGGCTAGCTGATCATTGCTAAAGGAATTCCGGACATGGATAGACTAAACTTGCAGTACCTCTTTTACGAAGAGAATACTATCAATCAGATCAAAATTCCACACCAGGATCTGAATCCACCAAATCTCTCACTACTTCTATTGGGTTATGCAGCTTGAGCGACTGCTTCACGGTCCCCTAACACGGGGATCCAACTGGCCGGTGAGTATCCCAGATGAATGGGGTTTTTAGGACTACGACCCAATTTGGGTTATACATAATCCTCTGATTCACTGTATTTGTTATCACTCGAAAACTGATAACTATATTGGTTTGGTAGTGCCGCAAGATGTAGTCATTCTTGACGAACTAGATTAACAAATTTGTGTTTAGTGTTTTTTGTTCCTATTAAATTCTCTATAGTTGCACCTAATTCTTAACAACCTCCACCTCCACATCATCGTTTCTAGGCGATTTAACCTTAAAATCAACATTATTGGGAGCTAGGGGGGTCATCCAAGATCCTGACACCTAAGTCCCTCCCCACATTCCAAATCAAACCTTCATGTATGGTTGGCTTCCCGAACGAATACGTCTTCAACTGTAGCTTGGGTTAATATCCCAAAGATGGCCTCATAAAACTTTCGTTGAGTAATACCTTGCCTTCAACAATTTGCATAGAATAGAGCAAAAGCTCTCATTTATCATAAATCCCCACCCATAACACCTCCCATTTGCACTAACGAATTCATTTATCTTCCTATTTTTGCCCACACCATAAGTTCACTGGCAACATATTAATACGAATACACGTCTTTCAGTGAAGGAAAAAACGAGCTCATGATATAAGTTGAGATCGCTTGAGCCACTTTTTTCACCAACACCATCCAACCCCCCATTTGAGAGTACTTACTCTTCCACCCTTTCAATTTTTTCTCCACCCTTCCAACCACCACACTAATATCTTTCTTTTTCTTCCAACAACGGTAGACAGCCCGAGATAGATAGGGTGATTTTGCACCAACCGAACTCCCATTCGTGCCGCCAACCATCCTCTTGCCTACTCCTTACCCATTTGTTAAAACATATTTATGACTTCTCCAGGCTAATAAGATGCTGCTAATCACCTCCACCACAACTTCGACCCCGTAGCTCTGCTAAAAATAATACTATCATCCGCGAAGAACAAGTGAGAAACTGATGGTGCATTCCTACAAATATTTATGCTATGGAGTAGGCTATCTAAATTTGCTTAGCGTACACACACACACACACACACATATATATATATATATCCATATGTATTGGTGTAAATTTACGATTGATAAAATATATGTTGCAACTCTCAAGTGTAGCATCTGGCATACCTTGAGCTTTGATGAATAAGATTGTGGTGTAAGTAGATGACACACTATTTCTATACCCCTAGTATGATCGCAAGTGAATGGTGCTACTGTAGATAGAAGTGAGGAAGGTCGATCCCACATAGATTTAATTTGAATAATCCAACTTTATCTGACTCTAAATGAAAGGTGATTTGTTGATTAGCTTAAAATTGCAGAAAACAATAAAAACACTTAGAATGCTTAATAAAATAAACAATTAGCAAGAAGGAAGAAATCAAATAGAAAGACATATCCTGGGTTTGATTTCAGTTACAATTTCCTATATATGATTATCCTAACATTCTAGACCTCTAAACCCGAATTCAAATGTTTATTAGCGATCACTACTATAGTTAACCCTCATCTCGAACGATACTAACATGTTGATCTCATACAAATAATTACCATCTCGAGCTAACTAACGCATATACAACTCCCAGGGGATCCTCAGATTAGTGCCTACACAAATACCTCACTCCTCTCGGACGATATTTATATTTATGCTCTACGCATAAAGCCTATTAATGACCCTCCCCTCTCGGGCGTCGATTATTAATCAAGTAGAATAGAGTAATTGATCAAATTAATCAATTCATAAAATAAGAACAAACGTCTACAATAAATATATAGAACAAAGTCTAGAATAAACGGAGACTCGAAACATATTTAATTGCAACATACTTTCTACCCTTAGAATACAAATGAGTTTAGCTACTCATGTGTATAATTAAAACCATAACATATTCACAGACAAACATTATAAAATCAATAAAATAAACAAATAAGCCCTTTTCGGACTAAGGAAGCCTTTTATAGTTTTGGAAGGATTAGAGATGAAGACGGGCCGGAATAGGATTAAAATAGAATTTCCACACAGGCCACCATGTGATCCAGCCGAATTGCCTAAAGTCATTTGGGCCGGATTGGACAAACTAGACTGACTTTTCGGAAACCGTCATCGGATCCTAAAGGATTTCCAAATGTGATCCGGCCAATGAGGTCTTCTGGAGTCCTATTTGTTTTTCTTTTGCAACATGATCCATCTAGATTGGATAAAACCATCCGGCCAGATTGGACTCATTGTCCTCCTCTTCTGAATCTTCACCGTTTTTGCCCTTTTCTTGCTCATTTTTTCCGAACTTCGTCCAAATGTGCTTTTAAGCCTAAAAATAGTGCATTTTAACTACAAACAAAAGCAACCACGTTATATGACTCAAGATAATCATTATAAGCACATAACCACCGAATTCGTATGCAATCACTACCAAAATACTCATATAAATCAACTTAAATGCATGCATACGCTACGTGTATCAGTAGATGTTTAAGGAATTGTCTAAATAAGAATGTGGTGTCGAAACTTAAAGAATAAGATTTTTAATAGATCATGATATTATTTTTGGAACTCGGGTAAATTGAAAATATACCGCTTGATTTTCTAAAAATTATGAAAGTAGCTAGTAGATTTATAAGTATATAAATGTGCTTTCTTAAGTTTAAAAAATTGGAAAAAATACCCTTTCACCGATAATTATCTATTTGAAGGTTGCTGCAGCGACCATGCATAGTAGGATGACGTCCATTTGGAGTGAATTTTCTTATGTATAGTAAATATATCTTTTCAAACTTGAAATTAATTTGACTTAAAAAAATCTAAATGTTTAATTATCAGAAGTTAAATTTTAAAAATCTTATGATTATTGTTAATTTTGGAAAATTATTTTTTAAGAAAATATTTAAAGAAAACAAATGAAATACTAATTTTTATTCATTTAGTTTTTATCTTTTTCTAAAATCTGCAAATTATCTAATTTTCTTTTAAATATTACTATAAGAACCCAATTTTTCTTATAAAAAATATATATTATTTTCAAAACTTGGTATATTAGAAGACCGAAACTTAAAAATCTAGAAAATATTTTAAAATACTTTTTGAAAATAAATTCCTAAATATAAATAATTATAAGATTCTTGGATTTTAATTTGAGATTTTACAAATTAACTTTTAGATTTACGTAATCCAAATTATAAGTTCAAAAAGATATAATAATAACATACTAAAATATTGAGGCGAAAGACAACCTTTGGTCGATTGGTGGTGGGGACTGGGGGTGAACGGGGCTGCAAATATCAAGATATAGATAAGCAAACAATATATGATATAAATAACAAAATCTAATCATGCTTGTATTAAATAATATATAATATTCATTATTAAATTTCTTAAATATGTGTAATTGTATTCACTATCTAAAAAAAATGTACAACTCATTTTCGATGTTACCAAAATCTATATCAAATTGTAGTAACTTGTTGAAGACAAAAATAAACTAGCATTTAAGACCATAATAAGCAGTTATAACTTACAAAAAAATGAGACAGTAGATATTATGAGCGAAATAAAGAAAACAAGTTACCTATAATTGAAGACCAAATAAAAGAAATCTTGAAATTAATGAAATACCTAAAAAACAAAAGAAAGCATCACTGCAAAAAAAGATATTCCAACTTGTTTTTGAAACTGAGATTCTCATTAATCAATGTAAATCGTTCAGTATAAGAATCTCAATCCAATCAGAAAAATCAAGAGCTATCTAAACAATTGGATCGCCTGAAGAAAAAGAAAAAAAACGAGCAAGTTATGTGCCAACAAGTTGGCTCTACGAGACATATGTTCGATGCTAAAAGAAATAACCAAATAATATCAAATAAATGCTAAATATTACCCGCGAAAAGACCAATGGAACTAAGATTTGTTCCTTGCCCCTTGCCCCTTGCCCCGTGATTGCTTGCACAATGAGTAAATGTTTTGGATAATGGATTCAAACAGAAGCGAACTTGACGATTGTAGCAAAAAATCAGTGAAAAAAGACCAGGAAAGACCGGAAAAAGACGTACATAGACGCAATGAAATCTCACGCTAAAACCCTAGCGGAGAGGTGTGGTGGATTTTCATTATTTAGGGAGCTGAAAAGAAAAAAAACAAAATAAAATTTAAAGATGAAACCTCCCCCATCTTCCCATGAGGGAAGAAGAAGGCGGCGGCTAGTTTTTTTTTTTTTTTTCAAGATATACCAATTTTAAAGTATAGAAAAAATTAATGTCAAAGGAAGTTAGTTGCCTCTAACTATATATATTAAAAACAAGAAATTTAATTGTTCTATCCAAAATTTACTAAAATAATTGATGGATAATCTTGAAACGAAATAATTAGACATGATTTTTAGTTTGAGATATTAATTTATTGGTGGATATAGATAAAAATATGAATAACAAATTAAATAAGGTGGGTTCAGTAAAACATAATAACTAAGACAAAAAATTAATACATAAAAAATATTGTTCTACAAATTTTGCCCTGAATTAGAGCTCCGTATAAAATCTCTAGGTTTGTCCATGGAGCTGGGTCATTTTATATATATATATATATATGTATATATATGTGTAACTTAATGTAAATTTTGTTTGATTAGTTTTGTTATATGATGCACTAAATTCTAACCTAGTAAATTGCAAGTGAACGGTGCTAGTGTAGCTAGTGGCAAACCATGGTAGATCACACAGAGACTGTATTCTATGTGTAGTTTAGTACCCTAATTTTAATACTTAATAACAAGGAAAATTCAGATGAGATTAAGACATATTATAGAGATTCAATTTCAATTATTATCTCCTATGTTTGATTACTCTATTATTTTAGACTTTTAGATCAATTCTATTGTTATTAGGCTGTACTTCTCTTAATTAACCCTCCTATTGGATGGTGCTTAGGTGTACACCAATTAAGGGCATCCCAGCAGATTGCTCTACTCTCCAGCAGATTTTGCTCTACTCTATAGCAAAATGTGCACTCCTTCTCTAACAGCTTGCACCACTTTTTACACTAAAAAAGAATATTTTGTTAATATTCATTTTTTATAATTAATTATATTACTTTTTTATAAATTATATTATGCAAGCAATATTATTACATATAAAATGTCATATTTATATTTTTACTTTTATAGATTCTAAAATAACCAAAGTATGTTAACCGAATACGCGAAATAAATTGAAATTCATAATAATATAACAACCTAACATACATACACTGCTTAAAACGAAGAATTTGTATTTGTCTAAGTTTTGCATTTTCATTTACTTTTTCTTATCGTTGTAATTTTATGTTGCGTAATTTTATTTGATGTGTGATAATTTCATAGCATTTATTTTATTTTATTGGAATTGTATATATATATATATATATATATATATAAACAATCTTAAATGGATTTTTATTAGGTAAATATTAATAGAAAAAGAAAACAAGAATATACATCATAATTAAAATAAACATAAAAAATTAATAAGAAAGAGGGGAAAAGAATGGCGCTGCGCATTCTTTTAGGCCACTAGTACAGCGGAGTGAAGGAGGGCTCCATAATACAACAATAATACAGCAGACTGGTGGAGAACAAAAAGGAGGCGCTATCCCCATAATAGAGCACGTTAGGCTTTCTCTAAGGACAATCACCCTCTTGGGCTAACTATCACATAAAAGATTCTCAAGGATTCCCTAAACTGATGGCTACATAAGACCTCACCCCTCTCGGATGATTATTGATGCTTACGTTACATACTTGTAAGCCTATTAACAAAATTCTCCTCTCAGGCGTCGAATTGTTAAACAAAAAGACAAATATCAAATGATCAAGTTGATATAATTATATAAATAAAACAAGCTTATAGATAATCAAATAAGAACGATGTCTAGAATTAAAAAGAAATAAGAAAAACATATTCGATAAATAACCTACTTTCTAACCTTAGAACACAAGTTGTTTATCCACTCATTTTTAAAGTTAAAAACCAAAACAATTCAGAGACAAATATATTCGGTAAATAACTAAAAGAAAAATAAGTAAAAACCCGAATATCGTTCTTGATTTTCGTCTCGTTGTTCCTTGCTCTTCAATCTCGCCTCTAATATGTTCTCCGATGATAAAAGTCTCCTTCTTCAACTCTTGGAAGCCGCTATTTATAGTTTGGGATCAAGTGGTATTGAATTAGGTCGAGTTTGAAAGAAAATGCGTAAAAACTTAAGTTGGCCAACCCTCGAATGCGGCCGTGTTGCCACAACACTAATGGGAAGAGTTTTTTCGCGGTTCAAAACCAGTTCAAGTCCGGTTTTTCTCTTTCGGTCCGTTTTTTTATTTCTTATCTCGTTCCTTCTCCAAATTTTGCCCAAATGTCTTTTTTGACATAAATTCATCTATTTAACTCCAAAACACTCACTAATATGTTATAAAGCTCAATACTCTGAATATTACATATTTCAACTAAATATAAATATAAATGTCATAAAATATCAATTTAAATCGACCTAAAATACATGTATACATAACGTGTATTATTATAACAATTTAATAACCTGTGAATTTTACATGCTCAAAGCAATTAATGGTATAAAATATATCAAGGGAGAAAAGTTACTGTACCCCTGTCAGACCTTGTCAACCCACTTTTTTACTTATCTCACTTTTTTACTTACAATATACCCTTTTACACGAGATTACAGCTTACACGGGATTTCTATGAGTTACACGAGATTACACAAAGTTACAACTTACACGAGATTTTTCTGTACATGAGTGTTACACGAGATTACACGAGGTTACAACTTACACGAGATTACAACTTACACGAGATTACAACTTACGCGAGATTTTTCTGTACATGAGTGTTACACAAGATTACAACTTACACGAGATTTTTCTGTACATGAGTGTTACACGAGATTACAACTTACACGAGATTTTTTTGTACATGAGTGTTACACGAGGTTACACGAGATTACACGAGATTACAACTTACACGAGATTTTTTTGTACATGAGTGTTACACGAGGGTTACACGAGATTCCAAAAATTGTACACAAGCATAATTACTATGGTTACACGAGATTCATTACACTATGCTACACGAGATTTACACGAGATACAACAATATATGGTACACGAGATTTGGATTGTGAGGGCATTTCATCAGGAAAAAAGTTAAGTAAGTAAAAAAGTAGGTTACAAGCCACTGACAGGACCTGCGAGAGTATTTCCTCAATATATCAATATCAGCAAGATATTTGAATATATTAAAATATATTAAAACAATCAAACACATCTTTTCGAATCTTTTCACTGCAACACATTCTATAAGACAATCTTTCTGAAATGAAAGCAAACAGAACAAAATGTACCTTTCATTCATAGTATTTAAGTCCAGTACTAGTGTTATGGTCCTTATGGAGTACCAAGGGCTGGTCAGTACCGAAACACTAGTACCGCTATTGTATTGAAAATTTTGTTATATAAATATTAAAAAGATTATGTTTGTATAAAGTTGATCCAATCCTTTCCTATGTTTGTTTATGTAGGTTGACTCAGTCATCTTAAATCATCATAAATTTTAATATTATTTTAATCATTAAATCAATTATAATTAACAAATTTTTACACATATCACATCACATTTTACAATTAAAAATTATATCCGACGCTATAACCACTATTCAGCCACCAAACAACTTTTTTACTCTCCCAACCACTATCCCCAACCAACAGTACTCCAGCCACTCCAGCCTCAACTAAACATTATATTGTTATACAATTACTTATATTGTTATCATACGAAAGGTTGGCATGCGAAACATTTAATATGATATGATACGGGGAAGTTGACACTGTAGCTTTGTCAGGCTAGCGGAAAATGTAATATGATATGATACGGGGAAGTTGACATTGTAGCCTAGTTAGGTCAGCGGGAAATTTAATATGATAAGATACAGGGAAGTTGACACTGTAGCTTTATCAGACCATAGTATACTCTTTTTTGCATAGTTTACTTCTTTTACTGCAAAATTAGTCAAAGCCCCCTTTTCGTGTATACGATATTAAATTATCGTGTACACGATGTTAAATTATCGTGTAAACAATGTGTACACGATATATTTATTTGTACACAAAATAATTATATTGTGTACACGATAATTTTTATAATCGTGTACACGATATAAAATTATCGTGTACACAATATAATTATTTCTTGGTACATATACACGATAATATTTTATCTCTACACGATATAAAATTATCGTGTACATGATAATAAAAATTATCGTGTACATGATAATAAAAATTATCGTGTACACGATAATATTATTTTTTAAACATATGCACAATATAAAATTATGGAGTACATGACATAATATTATCATTTACACGGTATAAATTTATAAAGTACATGATATGAACACGAGCATGCTACACGAGATAATACATGACTTTCACTCACAGCCGGTAAACTTAAAAGAAGTGGCTAGGTTATCAACTAAAAAGTGAAGGGTAATTCTTCTGTGCAATTATTGCACCTATGCAACCGTAGGGTATTTTTATCATTTTAAGTGTTGCACTGGGACCCATTATTATTTTTAATAATTTGAATCACCCCATTATTATTTTTTAATAATTCGAATCGAGGACCTTTGAAAAAGGGATGTCCCGACGAAGGTGGACGTGCCTGTTGGGGTCGGCGGCGGCGACGCTGTTGGAGGAAGCCTTGCTCTCGTTCGACATGGTACGTCTATGTGAGGGGGTGAAGACGGATTGGTGTAAAACTGCAATATGTTGCGCAAAAGCAAAAAGAAAAATTTGTTTGAAAAACTTGGCTAATGGAGGATTATTTTCGAAACAGAGGGAGATAGAGTGTTGAACTTAGTTTTCATAAAGGTTTTAATAACTTATGGGGAAGAGGAGAGAATGATTTGACATTTCGGTCCTTTTTTTTTTTTAAATTATTCGAATTAAACGAATATTCAGATCGAAATTGAATAAATCTAACAATGAAAGAGAAAGGTTGCATGGGTGCAACGGTTGTGCAGAAGTTGGACTCAAAAGTTAAACTATCAAAAAAGTCAATGCTATTGCTCTGACAGACCACAGTGACCCATTACCAATTTACCACCACATATATATGATATTTAGTATTTATTGATACCATACCAAATTTTACGTCGGTAACGTATCAAATACAATATCGTTAGTTTTGGTATACCAAAAGTTCTTTAGATTTGTCGGTATATCGTTTGAAGTTCGCGTGATATACCAAACAACGAAAATATATAAAAAATAATCAGCATACTAGTATAGACAAAAATACCAAAAAGATTATGGTGTACCGAAATACTAAATTTTAATATACGGTACTGAAAATTCTCGGGATGGTACCATATGATACCATAATTTTAAGTGTTATAAAATTTTCGATATTTTCATGTCACTAGATGAACTATAAGACAGTTATAAAGTGTATGGTAGAAATCTAATTAAGTTTAGATCTATTATCTAGACATTTGACTCTGGGTTTAAATTATCATGGTGGAAAGGGGAAGATTTTTTCATATTCTTAGATTATGAGAATTTTTTTAGAAATCTAATTAAATGAATAGTATAGAAATAATATTCTGTAAAAACAGAAAACTATTGCTGAATAGGAGTATGGTGATAATTCTTTCACGAATATTTATGTTGGTCCTTTTACTATAGTTTCTTTCATATTTTTGTTAATTTAGAGAATTTCTTTTATTATGTCAGAAGAATTAATGATTAGTGAAAATGGATTATACCTACTTAAAGTATGCGAAATTCATTTATACAAAAAAATACTCCATCTGTCCCGCTCTAATTTATCTACTTTTCTTTTTGGTTTGTCCCAATCTAATTTGCCAATTCATAAACGACAAATTTCTTTAACAATCTCCATCCTCAAAATCCCCACATTCAATCTTCACCTTTGAAAAAGTCAAAGATTTTACAAAATTTATTTTTTCTTAACCTCCGTACCCGACTAAGATAGGCAAATTGGGTCGGGACAAAGGGAGAACGGACGAGAATAGCATTTAAAAGGTAAATGTACAGTATAAGCAGATGCGTAATATGATTAGGGTCCTTTGAACAGCTCATCCTTTGCTTTTATCAATATTTTAATTCCTCAACTATCAATCATCCTGCACTTGCTACTTCAACCAAGGCTACCTTGCTAACATGAATTTCGGGGTTTCTTCTATTTTACATTTTTAGGCATAAAATCATCGTATAACTACATAAAATAATACTCATTTCATCCCGAATAAAGTTGAACAATTTTCTTTTTGGGACGTCCCATAAAAAAAATTTATTTTACAATTTCCACCCTTAAACATATTTTTTTAATATGTATGCACCCTTAAAGGTGCAGCTTCATTCGAGACGGAGGTAGTACGTGTTAATCATATATTTTATGTATCCTACGTAAAATTTACTTACTTGTTGATTTTTTAGCATTTTTTGTTAACTTTGAACTTATTTTCAGGAATTGTGAAGTCTCGGTAAAAAACTAAGTGAAGAGGATCTAATAAAAATCAAAGTGATTGGACTTGAGAATGACCTTGGACCATCACAAAATAAAAAAAAAGAAAAAGAAAAAGAAGAGAAAACATAGAGAATTGTCCGGCCGAGCGAAATCTCTCAGCCGAGCAAAGTGCCGCATTCACTAATTTGCCTTTTGGCTCGGCCAAACAAATCCGGTCCCCTATTCCATCTCGTGTGTTTACGCATATCTCGGCTCTATATTCGATTTCTTTTTTTCTCAACTTAACCTAATCCTCGTATAAATATCTCAATGAGTATTTGTTAAAATTTACGAGTATTTATCACAATTTTATTATCATTTCAATAACTCGGACACAAATAATATATTTGTGACGACAAAAAGTGGTCTCAAATGCATTCCAAATTTTTTTCAACAACTAGTTGTCTCTAAAAGTAATCTTAAAAATGATCTCAAATAACTTATAGAGAGATTTGCAATAGCAAGTGGTCACAAATAACTTATTATTAGTGATCCAAATTGTGGTCTAAAAATTTTTATACAAAAGACATATTTTGTTGTAGTATAGAGAGCTAGGAAGAAGAAAAGTGTAGCCACTAATATTTGGGAGAAGCGTGCCGCCACGTCATCTGACGTCTTCGGTAAAAGTAGTATTTTAGATTTATTGCTTTAAATGATGCTTATTTTTTGTGTTATTATTTTTATGAGTTCTGGGGTAGTTGTTTATTATCTTAGAGTTTTATAAAGTAGGTTTTGATTACAATATAGACAATTGTTTTATTCTTTTAATTTATGTTTATTCTGTACATTGTTATTTGTTATATTGGGTATTGATAGATGTACGATTAGTCTGATCACCTGTATGTTGAACACACGAATTCGTGTCTAAAACTCGGGAGGTGAGGACATGATGATGGAAACAGTGCACAACATAATCATTCAACAGATCGAGATTTAAGAATGACACTATTAGGAGCTGTATACACAGGCTTAATCAAGAGGCTGATATGTTGTATATGATCTACACCTCAATCACTACGGGAGGTGAATTGAAATACACATAACGAAGCCTCATGATAATAAAAATAACATGAATTAGGGACATAATTATTTTTGTTGAACTTATAATTGATTCGTGAATTGACAATCCTAATATAGCCTTTTAATAGTTGAATTTGGTTTATAATTTGTTAATTGCTTTTAGTTGTTCGGTAGCTTTAATTTGGAATCTAGCTAAAGTAATTAGGACAATCTCAGCACGACCAATTGTGCCACATGATATATACACATATGAACACAATATCTACTTTTGCCATGGTACACTTACGATTTAAAGAGTTAGATTAGAAAATATCAAAATATATATATAATGAGAGAGAATTTACATGGGCCAAGTGCTTCCGTGTAACACATTACATTACTAGAAATCTAATGGTTATCTTTTTTTAATCTCCAACACTGGCCCACATATGAGCCATGTCGGTACTGTCAATGGGCTGGAATTGAATCAGCCCAATTTTGAAGATGAGTTATCTATGTTGTTAAATGGGTACTATTTTGAGAAAAATTGGTTAATTATTAAGACAGATATTCCCAGCAACATCACCATCAAAAGAATTTCACTAAAGATTTAAATCCAATTCTTTTGGACATCTACTGATTTTTGTGCGTGTGTAAGAAATAATAAGAAGTCAAGTCACTTATACTCCGAAATACCTAAGGGGTGAAGTAGTTACCTCTAATCATTATTAGTATTAGGGGTAGATGTCGTAATTACTGTATTAAAAAGTTGGAATTTTTTTGTATTCGGAGATTTTCAGTTCGAATAGTGCTACTTTTTTCGGGTATTATAACAAAATGAAAATAAAGAATTTCAGTATATATCACATCGAGATATCAAAAAGTTTGTTCACTAATGTAAATGTGGATATCGGTATCACGCTGATTTCCTAGAATTAAGAGAGATAGGGAGACGTTTGCCACGAACTCCGGGTAAAAACAACCTCGGGAGAGGCGTTCAGAGGGGCAACCACGTGTGACGTGTGCAACAACACGCCTGTTGAGATAACTAAGAGAATTTTGCACTTTTGGTCCCACAGGACACGACACAATTGCGTTTTGGTCCCAACCGTTGCACTTTTGACCCCATAAGACTTAACTGTTGCGCAACTCGTCCTTGGTTTCCATTAACTTCTTGGCAGAATTGGTCCCAAATGTTTCAGCGACATTAGTCCCACAGTTTTTTGCTATTTTCATCCCAAAACTTTGGCACATTTGGTACCAATTTATGTTTACAGGATTGATGGAGGGAAAATTGCAATTTTGGAGGGAAAAAAGCTCTCTTTGGAGCCAAAAAGCTGTTCTCCATCTATTTAAGGGGGTATACAAGCTAAAACAGAAAAAAAACAATAACATTCATAAAAAAAAAGGAGCAATATAGCATAAAATAATGTCTTCTTCATCATCAAATAGGCAAAGGCCATATCCCCCACCCCAACCCGGTGTGATATGCCACTATGGTAGAGGCACACGCACCTATGTCTCATCGAGGCCTAGCAGTCGATGCCGTCTATTTTATGTTTACTCGGAATGGAACAACGATGGTTGCAACTTCTTTGCTTGGCTAGACGAGTAGGAAAATGCACCTAATCCACCTAACGCAGCAAATGCTCCTAGGGGGTCACTGCTGCTAAAAGGGTAATGCAGAGGGTCGAGGCAATGGTGGAGCTTGAGCGTATTGTTACTCAGCGGGAAAGGGAAGCTACTCGGATTGTGCAAAATGCTAAAAATATTGTAGCTGATATGAGTGAAGAGATGAGGAGGATGGCTACTGAAGTTGTTGCAATGAAGAGGCTGATAAAGATGGTTTTTGGTGTCATGATGTGTGTGGCTGTTGTTCTAGTTGCTAGAATTATTATGTAGTTAAGCTAAGTAAGCTAGAATGATTAGTAGTGTCAATTAAGTGTCTTATGTAATGTCAAAGTTTAAGTTTTATGTGGTAAAATGTAGTGTATCAATTATGTACTTTATTGATTGAAAGAAATTAATGCAGAATGATTTTTCCTTCTATAGTTTATACAATTGATCAACACTATATGAACTCCTGAAACATATCCAAAGTAGCAGTTAAAAACCAACAACAATTAAGACTTAAAGATGCTCCATAAAGCTGATGAAAATAATTATCTTACTAACAACTGCAAAAAGAAGACCAACAATTGTTTATTATCATGACACCTAAACTACTTAATCAGCAAATCAGTAGACAACAACCCTAAACAAAATGCAAGACTGTGTTACAAAATCCACAACCTTAAGACAATAAACCTGATTTTTGCAACGCATAGTCCCCAGCAGAATATTCAGTTTAGTTCATAAAAAAAAGGCCAGAAATTGTTTGCCATCATAACAGCTTGACTATATCATTGCTTATCCTTCCCTTTCCCTTTCTTATTAATGCCGAACTTAAGGCTTGAAAGAGTAACATATTTCTTACCTCCCCGAGTAATTATCTTCATGGTAGTATGCCCCTCATCATTCACAGTTGATGATTCCTCCATTCCTAGGTAAGAATTTGGCTGGAATGACATAGGTGGTGGTGCTCTTATGTTAACTCCTTTAGGTCTTGGATTTGGACACTTGATGGAGTTGGCTATTGTGTATGTGGCTCTTTGTGGTTATACAGAGGCTGCTTGTGGTTGGTAGCTGTCAGTCTTGCTCAATTCACCTCTTTTCTTTGCCTGCAAGCATATAAACAACAGATAACATAACACAAGTAATCAGGTAATAAAAAATTTTGGGATACACTACTGATTATATTGCTTACTAGAATTCTTCTCCCTGCTCTGGTAGTTGGTTTGACCCTACTCCTTGTGATAATGCTGTCTGAAATTAGAATGATTATATATTCAACAACTATATGAGATCCAACAACATCAGAAACATTAAAAAATAAAAACAGCCCTAAATCAACACAATGCTCACCTGTTCAATCTCCATTAGAGCAGCCACTTCTCCTTGTGTTAGAGGTGGATATTCTTCTTGTATATCCATCTCCTCTGGCAGACTGCTCTCTACAACATTCTCAGGATTCTGGTCCTAAGCAGCTGCGCTTGTGGTTCTAGGATACACTGCTCCACTAGTAGCCAGTTGAACTTTCCTCAACTCACATCCAAGTTTAGTATGACCAACTTCTCCACAAAACTTACATGTCACAGTAAACTTCTGTTTTGACATTTTTTCAAGGCTGACTTTAATTATTTTCTTCCCTTTTGAATCTTCAATTGTGGCATCAAACCTCCTAGCTCTTTGTGGTCTTCCTTTCTTCTTTTTGCCAAAATTTGGAGGTAAGGGTGAAATGTACCCAGTTTTAGTCCATAATTCTTCACCATTCATGGGGACTAGTGAATGAGCATAAACAGCTGAATAAGTGTCCACTGAGTAGCAGCTATGGACGAAATCTTCAGGGTGTTTGCCAGCACAATGTATAGCACTTACTGCATGTTTGCATGGGATGCCATTAATATCTCATTTACTGCAGTCACATGATTTGACTAACAAATCTACAACATATCTGCTTCCATCAGAGCTGTTAACTTCAAAGAGATATTCATTGGACTTCAATGGGATGCAATCATTTGATTCCTCCATCAGCTTCAACAGAATTTTCCTTATCCTAGGACATATTGTTCTTCCTTCCCATCTCCTCTCACACCTATCTCTATTTTTCTGTAGCCTTGACATACAATATTCTCTTATCCATTCAAGAATTGTTAGAATTGGCTTCTCCCTAGCATCAAGCAAGGTAACATTCCATTGCTCACACATGTTGTTGACTAGTGTGTCACACTTTCCAAAGGGGCTAAAGTGTGATCTTGAGCACTCAGATGGGTGTTTCTTGTGTTGTAACCATTGAACACATCTTTCATCCAACAGCCCAATCTGCTCCATGGCCATATTGAAAGCTGGGACAGTTGTGGCCTTAGCTGCCTTCCAATGTAGTCTTTTGAACTCATTACCTCTAAATCCTACCCTCTTCATGTTGCCATGTAGATGCCTAACACAGAATCGGTTCTACACACTTGGAAACACCTTCTCAAATGCATTGATCAAGCCCTTCTGTTTGTCTGACATGAAGGCATATAAATCCTCCCTCTCTCCCATTAAATCCTCTTTCAACAACTTCAAAAACCACTCCCAGTTCTCTCCATTCTCCACACCAACAACTGCATATGCCAATGGGTATGGATCATTGTTTGGATCCATACCAACAGTTGTTAACAACACTCTAGGTGTAGGACCCCTCAAATGACATCCATCCACCCCAATCCATGGTCTACATCCTGATTTAAAGCCAACTTTCAAAGCATTCAAATAGATATAGAGCCTCTTGAACTTATTACCAGTTGGTGTATTGTCTACCTGCAATATTATGGTGGATCCTGGATTTTTCTCTAGGAAAGTCCCTACATAATCCCAGAGTTTGGCATACTGATCAGTGCCTTCCCCTTTAATTAACTTCAGTGCCTTCTGTTTTGCCCTATATGCTTGAAATGGTGAAATATATACTCCTAGCTGCTCAGTTGCTTCTTTCCTCCATCCTTTAACACTTCTCTTGGGATCTGCCTTGAAGGATTTTTCATATCTTTCTGCTAACCATCTTGAAGTTGCATTATCAACTGTGTACTGTTTAGGGCATGTGTGTGTGAGATCCATCTCTCTTATTTAGAATGATTCCTCATTTTTCACCTTGAGTGCATTTATGTGCCAACCATACCCATCTGCTTTACATCTTGCTTAAATCCTTCTTCCATCATTTTTGGTAAATCTAGAAGCATGGCCTACCTTCACAGAATAACTGTTGACTGCTTGCTTGAACAACTGTTTGTTGGAGAATATCTGCTGTAGCTGGAACTCTAGATCTAGGGCAGTTGATGCCTTGAACAAAATCATGTCCTTTCTTACTTCATCGTTTTCTTCAGAGGAAACAGAGTCAAAGTCACTCTCATTGCTGTGAATATCATCCTCATCACCTTCACTCTATGAGCTAGCCTCACCATTAACACATCTATTCACCCTTGGAACAATCCATTCAACCTCCAAATCCACATTTTCATAAAAAAATATATCATCCAAAAGCTCATCACAGCTGTCTTCCTTTCCCTCAAAATCTTCATCATTACTGCCATCATACTCATCTGATGACTGAAGCATAACAACTTCTGTTGATCAGCATACCCAACATTCTGTCCACTATGCATCAATGCATCTTCCTGAACAGATTTGCCCACATCATCAACCTGCTCACCTAGGTCAGCCTCATTCATTACCCGTAATCTAACCTTGGGATGATGTTTAACTTTTTTGGAAGCTTTTAACAACATGGTAGATTGCAGATTCTGCACTAAACCTTCAACTGTGTCATTATCATCAAGCAGCTCAATGTCACCCTCAACTTGTCCTTCTTCTTCTTCTTCTTCTTCTTCTTCTTCTTCTTCTTCTTCTTCTTCTTCTTCTTCTTCTTCTTCTTCTTCTTCTTCTTCTTCTTCTTCTTCTTCTTCTTCTTCTTCTTCTTCTTCTTCTTCTTCTTCTTCTTCTTCTTCTTCTGCTGCAGGAACCACATATTAGAGCCCTCCATGAACAATGTAAACTCTCTGCCTTTACCACTCTACATGACCATCCACATGTCATGCTCACTTTTAACAACTTTCAGCCCAAACCGCTCCATCATCCCATAGAACTTCTTGCTGTCCATGTACCCTAGCTGCTCAGCCAAGCCCTCAAGATAGTTTATGCAGAGCTTCCTTGAGTCTACATAGTCAAAGGCTGAACAAGTGCCTTCTATCCACCTTAAACAATCAACATCCTTTACGATAATGCTCCCATGTTATAACTTCAGGGTATACCAATAAGGTCTACTACCTTTCAAACAATAAATACACTTTTCAACCCCCACCCACAAAGTCCAACAACAATACATAAATAAAATATTGGAAAATAGAAAAACAATTGCAAAAGAACAAAACATTTGGGGACAGGCTGTCCATAAAAGAGAAGTCCCACATGGGGATGGACCACACAACAATATATTCAAATATTTACACACTATTTAACTACATATTTACACAAATCTCCATGAAAACTGAAACATCTTCAAAATCAGAATCTTGTTGGTTCTTTTTATGTTATGTAAAGTAACATTACAGAAGGCATTCGAATACGTAGAACGTTGAACATACACACACATTCGAGCAAACTGCAACAAGGCTGAGATTAGAAGCAAAACTTACGTTCTTCATGATCAGGAGCTGGATAGTTCACTATCCATTTCCATCGCATCACCATTACAGCTACAATAGAATGTCTTACTACCTCGACGATAATGCGTGCAAGATTGAAGCAGAAATCGCGAATTTGGGCCTTTTTTGCTAGAGAAATTAGGGTTTGGAAAATTGGGGGTGAATTTGGGCCTTTTTTGCAGCATTAGCCGTTGCTAATGGCATTAATGATACGCGTCATAATTAATAATTCAAAAATACTACGTCATCAAACAGGCATGTGAGTTGCATGTGTCCTGAAACGTTAGTCTTAAGTCTTTTGGAGCCACTTTTGCAATTAATTGGGATGTATTATGCTACATAAAATTCGTTTGGGACGAGTTGTGCAACAATTGAGTCTTATGGGGTCAAAAGTGCAAAGGTTGGGACCAAAATGCAATTTGGCCGTGTCCTGTGGGACCAAAAGTGCAAAATTCTCAGATAATTAAGGCGATCTCCATGAGCTGCAAACTGAGAAACTGGCTAGGACGTCAACAAAAGGATATCACCCTACAGAGGAGCTAGCTCCTCTTTAGCAACCTACTTTGTTTCTGCCGCGAGCTAAAAGAAGGTGACAAGGGCAAGTGCGCCTAATACAGACCATGCATGTGGGACACATGGCAAGCATGCACACTCACACGGTCTCGATGGGATGTTTGTAATTTTGAAAGGCAATGATGTTGTCTTCCACAAAAAAATACCACTTTAAATAAGAGAGAAGCTTGTAATAGTAAAGCAAAATTTTTTTGAGAGAATAAACTATAGAACAAGAAAATGAAAAGAGTTAGACGACCTGGATATAGGTCATTCTATGATGTAAAAATGATCCTCGATCCTATTATTGTGATATACTCACCAAGAAAGGGGATAATTACCGTCGAAATTGTCATATTTCTTTCTTTCTCTTTTCATTATTGTAGTAGTTTATTGTGCTTGCCAATTGCTGCATTAAGTGTGATTGTAACAAGTGTGAAGGTTTGATTGTGGTGTGTGTGGATCTCATCCGACTTGGTAGCTACATCAACAAATTTTCCACGTCATTTCCACACACATCACAGTAAATAAGGTAATTTGGTAGGAGCTTTTGTGCATTAGAATAGTAATTATCCTGTACAGAAAATTTATGAATTGTATTATATTATTAAGAATGTTAGTACAGGATTATATACAATTACATGAGTAGGGAACAAGAAATGAATCATACAAAATCATACAATATTGCTACATGATATGATCAAATCTAAATATTATTTTAGAATATCTTTAGTATCTCTGATATGCCCCCGCAAAATTGATGTCCCATCGATGACATAAATTTTGGAACGAAGCTGTTGAAAACATTGACGAGGAAAGACTTTGTTAGTAAGTCCACTAGCTGATCAAGGGTGTTGACATATGAGACTGAGAGAAGACCCTTGGCCGATAGGCCGTGAAGGAAATGGACATCATTAGCTATGTGCTTCACACGCAAATGCTAAATTGGATGGAGTGCAAGGCGCGTAGCGCTCAAGTTGTCACAAAGAATATGTAGAGAACATGGAATTGACAAATCTAGATCGCGAAAGAGGTGAATAACCTAACAGACCTCCGAAGCACCAGAAGCTAGAGCCCCATACTCTATTTCGGTGGAAGAGCGAGCAACGCCAGTTTGTTTTCGCGATCTCTAAGAGATAGGGTTACCTCCGAAAAAATAATGTAAGTAGATGTGGATTTTCAATCACATGTATCCCCACCAAAATCAAAATAAGAAAATGCAGTGATGGAGACCAAAGTGTTAAGTAGTGCATAAGTCTCTTAACAGCCCCCCAATCATCCGGAGTAGGGGTTGGACATGGACTGGGCGAGATGGTTGACAGTAAAGGCAATGTTTGGGTGTGTGAAGGTGAGATATTAAAGATTTCCAATAGCACTGCGATATTCCGAGGGAATGACTGATGCAATAGAGGAGCAGGTCGATGAAGTGGAGGGGGTTGACACCGGTTTGGACCCATCCATCTTGTGCCGTTGCAACAGCTCAACAATGTGCTTGTGTTGACATAAGAACAAACCTTCCTTACATCGGGCCACTTGTGATAAGGAGTTGTATGCTTTGGTGAGAGCATTGGAAACTTGGCAACACTACTTGTGGCCGAAGGAGTTTGTCATCCACACGGATCATGAATATCTAAAATACCTCAAGGACCAAGGTAACTTGAGTAGGAGGCATATTAAATGGGTGGAATTCATTGAATCATTTCCTTATGTGATCCAGTACAAGAAAGGTAAAGAAAACATTGTAGCTGATGCTTTATCTAGAAGGCATGCTTTAATCACTACATTGAGATCTAATCTTCTTGGTTATGAGTCTATTAAGAAGGACATGTATGAAAATGATTTTGATTTTTCTTCTGTTTACTTGGCTTGTGAACATGCTGAATTTGACAAATTCCATAGATATGAGGGTTATTTGTTTCGTAAAAATAAGCTTTGCATTCCTAAATGTTCTATACGAGAATTGCTTGTTCATGAAGCTCATGGGGGAGGGTTAATGGGACACTTTGGTGTGCATAAAATTTTGGAAACATTAATTGTGTGACCATATCTTTTGGCCGGGTATGCGTGCTGATGTGGGGAAGATTTGTGAAAGATGCATAACTTGCTTGTAAACAGGCTAAATCGAAATCTTAGCCTCATGGATTGTATAAACCACTACCTATTCCTAGTGAACCTTGGGTAGATATATCCATGGACTATGTTTTGGGTTTACCTAGAACAAGTTAGGCAAAAGATTCGGTTTTTGTAGTAGTTGATAGGTTTTTAAAGATAGCACATTTTGTTCCTTGTTATAAAATTGATGATGTAACTCATATTTTTGATTGTTCTTTAGAGAAATTGTAAGTTTGCATGGAATACCAAGAACTATTGTGAGTGATCAAGATGCAAAGTTTTTGAGTCACTTTTGGCGTGTTTTATGGCGTAAATTGGGAACCAAACTCCTGTTTTCTACTACTTGTCATCCACAAACTGATGGATAAACTGAAGTAGTGAATAGAACTTTGTCTCAATTACTCGGAGTCTTCATTAAAAGGAACTTTAAAGATTGGGAGGATTGTTTGCCATTTGCTGAGTTTGCATATAATAAGATTGTACATTCTACTACTCAATATTCTCCTGCTCAGGTTGTTTATGGATTCAACCCATTGAGTCCTCTTGATCTATTACCATTTTCAATTGATGAGCGTGTAAGTCTCGATGGTAAGGCGAAGGCATAATTAGTTAAGAAGTTGCATGAAAATGTGAGACTCAACATTGAGAAGCAAATAGAGCAATATGTGAAACATGCAAACAAGGGTAGAAAGCATGCCATATTCAAACTTGGTGATTGGGTGTGGCTACACTTGAGAAAGCAGAGGTTTCCAACAAAACGCAAGTCAAAGTTGCACACAAGAGAAGATGGACCGTTTCAAGTCATTGCAAGAATTAATGACCATGCTTACAAACTTTACCTTCCAGGTGAGTATAATCTAAGTGCTACTTTTATTGTCACTGATCTTTCTCGTTTTGATGCAGGTTCATATTTGAGGACAAATCCTTTCAAAGAGGGAGGGAATGGCGGGGACCATCCTAAGCCGCCTAATCAAAGAAGGAAAGATCTGCTAGAAATTCATGAAGGACCGATAACTAGAGCTCAAACAAAACTAATTAAAGAGGCCATGTTGAACCTTGTTGCTAAAATATAAGAAAATGTGCAAGAAAAGTGCTTAGAAGGGCCAATGGTGGGGAAAAAAACCAAAATAATCCCATAACTTTTTACTTTTTCGGATTTAGTCCCATAAGTTATTGCTTTTTCGATTTAGTCCCACATCTCTGGTAATTGCTCAATTTTGGTCCAATTTTGACCAAATGTTGACCAACTGACCGGAAAAGGTCACGTGACCTTCACGTGCCGGCGCGGTTTTGAAAATTTCAGCTAAAATGGTCCCATAACTTTTTACCTTTTCGAATTTAGTCCCATAAGTTATTGTTTTTTCGATTTAGTCTCATATCTCTAGTAATTGCTCAATTTTGGTCCAATTTTGACCTAATGTTGACCAGTTGACCGAAAAAGGTCATGTGACCTTCACGTGCCGACCACATAGAAGTGCATCTATCCACCTAAAACTCGTACAATGACCTTCATTCTGCCAAAATTATATCCAGTATGTTTCAATTAATTCAATTCAGGTAAAAGAAAAATATAAGCTGACAAGGTAAATAATTTGCTGATGTGGTCTCCTAATAAAAAAAATTAAAATTCCACCTCGGAAGTCCGACGACACGTGTCATAAGTCGTCAGAATTCCCAAAATCGCGCCGGCACGTGAAGATCACGTGACCTTTTCCGGTTAGCAGGTCAACATTAGGTCAAAATTGGACAAAAATTGAGCAATTAGTAGATATGTGGGACTAAATCGAAAAAGCAATAACTTATGGGACTAAATTCGAAAAAGTAAAAAGTTATGGGACCATTTTAGCCGGAATTTCCAAAACCGCGCCGGCACGTGAAAGTCACGTGACCTTTTCCGGTCAGTTGGTCAATATTGGGTCAAAATTGGACTAAAATTGAGCAATTACTAGAGTTGTGGGACTAAATCGAAAAAGCAATAACTTATGGGACTAAATCTGAAAAAGTAAAAAGTTATGGGACCATTTGTACTTTTTTCCCGCCAATGGTGTATGTTAAATAGGTTAGGGCTCAATTTAAGTCATGGGCAGAAGCTAAACTAAGTTGGAAGACCTTTTTGAAGACCTTGGGCCATCAATTTCGGGATACACCTCAAGCTCAAGTGAAGATCCATTAGATTGGATAAGTTATGATTAAAATGAATCTTAAGCCAATATTGTCAAGGATCCTTGTCTAGACTTTCTTGAATCCTTTAATGTAGTCAAGTGGTCTTATCAAGACTTTCTAGAGCCATTGAAGGTAATAAAGGGCTTTTGAATGCTCCTAAGTACTATACATGCATGTAGGACACTGTAGAGTCATTTTCTATCCTATAAATAGGTCATACATATGTTGTAATAATCAGCATTGAATCAATTCCGAAATTAGCTTTTCTTTTCATATTTTGGATTCTCTCTTTGTGAGATATTTAAATATTCAAGAACTTATCAAGGTCATTGAGAAAGATCTCGTGGCGTTCAACCATATCGAGTTTCTGTCTAATCATACAGCCACAGGTCGAGGTTTATCAAGCTCTAAGTAAGATCAAACCGGATTCTCGATATGGGGAGACCACTACTTATTTTATACGTTGGGTTCTTAATTACTTTTATCTAATGAGTCCAATGTCTCTATCACTATCTATATCATTTTCTCAATTCTGTGAGCTTGAAGTACATACAATTTGACCAGATGTTGCTTTTACTGATGTACTCTTATCTTCGCATCAAAATTTGTTTGAAAAATAATATTTGGAGAGTAGTTATTGCATGATGTTTGTCTGAAAAAAACAGTGTTTGGAAAATAACTAATGCATTGTGTGGTGTTGCAACTTAAGATGACAATCTTCTATAAAAGAAAACGAAACTTGTCATGTCATAGTATCTGGGCTTAAACACACTTGCACCTGAAAGTCAGTATATCCTAGTTTTGTTTTGTCTTAATTTCAACATCAAGATGTGAGCGACAGTGAAAATCCATAGATCGATGGAACAAAGCGATTTATTTTTTGTTGTGCACAAAGTGTGAAGTTGCCCCTTATTTTCAGATGGTACGATGTTCTAATTTTTGTTTTGGAATTTTACATTTTTGCCCTATTACATTTATCTCATTAATTTTAACTTGGTATGTGTGTAATTGCAGTGAATATCGAGCTTCATTATCCCTAAACTCCCTAAAACTACCGTTCTAGTTAAGCGTAAGTTTCGCAAGAAAACATAGGAAATGGAGTACCACGAGGATCACAAAATACCAAAGTTCAACAACATAGGACGAAGCAGATTTATTCAGGAAAACATGCTGAAGAAGGGGGACATACTCATTTTATGTGTCACCAACCTTGATGACAATAAAATTGTCTTCAAGGTAACATCAATGCAACCTATATTACCTTGCATAGCCCAGTGACACTTCGAAGGGTGATCTAATGTACCTAGATTAGATTATGTCTCTAATCTATTATCCTAAATTGCTGGGTAGTGTTGCCAGTATAGGTCCCTTCTATGCCTTCACTTTATGTTTCTCCTTGCACTCCTAGGGGCTGCATCCCTATATGTTCTATTGTGGCCATAATGTTTTTTGTTTTTTGTACTTTTTAATAAGCAAATGCGTTCCGAAATCATTCAACACCTCTGGTCGCTTTAATCTCTACCAACTAAACTGCAAGCTATGGTGTAGTTAATAGCAAGCGGTAAACAAGGTCATATCCTACAGAGACTAGTGAAGATGAAACCTAATTAAACTTCTGTAGTGTTCTTAATGATTAAATATCTTGGCTGATCGATTATATGAGTAATTGATTAGTTTGTTATGCTACTTACTAAATATCAATACCATAAGACAGTAGTAAGAGAATAACTGAATTAAACTATATTGTCAAAGATTAACTTCTTAACGAATATTATTAAATATTATAATGCTATCTTAGGATATAAATTTTAGAACTAAATACTGCGGAATCATAGACAATTGCACATGTAGACATTTATGAATTACTATAATTATTATGTCCATTTATTATGGGGCTTTGTGAGTATGAATTCTTAAACTCCTTCCAAAGTGTTGCGGATTATAGCCACAAACAACCATAAGTTGACATGAATATAACTCGTCAATGTGCCTAGGAAATACACCACATAATATATCCTCACCTTCCAGTCCTATATTAGTATATATTATGTCATGTGTAGTTTATCCACCGATAACTTCACCTTCCGGTCCTATTTTAGATATGTGCTTGTAAGTGCTAGGCTTAGGTGATCAATATATCCTAACAACAATCATACCTCAACACACACTACAAGAAATAAGGCCTTTTGCCACTACAAAATGTAGTTGCAAAAGATGGAGAGTAGTTACAAAAATATTTTTAGTAACTAAATATCTAAAAGTAGTTACTATTGGGTAGTCACTTATAATAAGATGCAAAAAGTTTTTTTGCAACTACTTTGTAGTTACTAATGTATTTGTAACTATTTTTTGCAACTACTTTGTAGTTACTAATATATTTGTAACTACAAGTAGTTGCAAAAGAGTTTGTCATATTTTAGCAAATTTGATTAAAATTGTATGAAATACTTTATGTAACTACTAATAGTTACAAAAGGGGTTATTTTTAGTAACTACTTTGTAGTTGCAAAAAGCTAGTGGCAAATGCCCTTTTTTCTTGTAGTGACATTGAATCACATCTTGAACATAAAATTATTGCATGCATGGAATAATCTACATTCATAATTAAAACCTACTTTCTAACCCCTAAGATATAACATGACTACTCCATAATACTAAAAACAAAACTCAACATATTAAGTAAACAAATTGTTGAACAGTAAATAAACTTAAATAAAAGAAAATACAGAATACTGAAAATCATTGATGAATTCCGGCGGAAGAATCTCTGACGTCTTCTCCGACTCTCCTAAAGACTGCAGAAAACTACCCTAATTAGTGCTACTTATAACCCTACTAATGATGATGATATAAAAACTGATGTTTAAAACAACCCCTAAGGACAGGTATTTATAGGAGTATACAACAGTAGGTTCGGACCGGGCTTTAATTAGATAAATCCCATAAAAAATACGTCTGTTGAGAAAAATCGCCATTTTGCTAGACTGAACGAAGCACATGTATTCAATCTAGCAAGTGCTAAACATCTATACATGTTTCATGGTCGACGCAGGAAGCTAGACCGAATGGACCAAGGCTATTCGGTCTTCCATCTGACGTTCTTCTCTCCTATCGTTTTGCTTCATCTTTTGGGCTTCTCCCCTACATCTTGGGCCTACTCAAAGGCTATTTCAGGCTCAATTATTAAATTCCTTCTTTCCAAGTCTTCTTTATCCGATTGAATTTGCGATTTCACCATTAACCTCAAAATGCACTGTTTTGTACTGAAAACACTACAAAACTGATAAACAAGTGAAATCCGCCAAACATATGAAAACGTGGGTAATGGAGTAGCAATTTATGCAATAATGGCCCAATGTAGCTATTAATATGTAAAATATGGAGTGATCAACCTTATTTATTTGAAAAATAGTGTGTTAATGATATGGATTATGCAATTTGGTACAATGGGCTGACATTGAGATAAATATAAAATGAATCCCTCGGAAATACATAGATTAATTAGTATTCTCACGACAATTAAACGACTTCTGGTGGAACAACAACAAGGAAATGACACTTAAAACCAAACAAATGAAGTTGCGAATGTAATTCCCAACACATCAACGTATAACGTAAAAATTGAGAAAAAAGATAAGTATGGGCAACTTTGTCATAATACCTTGGGGTCTGGTTTTAGTTGTCATCTCACGAATTATTGATGAAAAAGACTGTGCCATTGAAGCCCCCTATAGGCCCCTTTTGGGTCAAACCATGTATTTGCACATGTACAGGTATACCCGCCGCCATCCCGTGGTATCGGCTATGAAAAGGGGGATTTGGTTTGATGAATAAATTACCATAAACTAGACTCATCCTGTTAAAACTCTATCCCAAAGTTCTTAATCCCGGCTTCTAGTTCAAGACATGGTGGCCCCGACTCCTCCCATGGTACGCAGAGGATGGATCGTGTAAGGTAATGGAAGCTGATGGAGGAGTATTATGCGGGTCGTTGGATTCTTGGGAAAAATCGCTGCTTCAAAAGAGTTGAAAGAAACGTTCCGGCGGCATCATATCCTTATACAGCACATGTTGGAGAGAGTCCACTGGCCGAGTCCAGGTATCATCAGATGGTGAAGCTCTTTCAGGAAAACAAGTCGATCGCATCCGTATCTCATCCAGATTTCATGGTGCCACCTCTTCGCCCCTAGGACCATCACTAAAATATTAATGTTGTTTGCGTTGCATGATCATTTTTTTGTAACTTTATGCCATTCGTAGTTTTTTCCAGATTTATCTTGTTGTTTAATCTGCTTCTTAGCAAATTTATTTTTATTTTTTAACAGTTTTTAGCAAATAAAAAATACCTAAATAAACAATAAAGAATCGGGTAATGAGCTATAAAACTGGCACCTTCTTGCTAACATAGAATATACTCTTTGTCATCTTGGTCGATACTCAGCCACAATCCTATCACCAATAGCCTGCTATGGATCCCATGTCGATGATATCAGCCTCTCAATGTACATCATCACGTAAGCCCCACAGCTATGCCCTCTGACCTGTAAAAGCTGCTCGATGTGGTCAGGGACGATCAAGTTAAAATGCTCAGATGTAGGAGCAACCCCGACAATCTAGTAGAAGCCAGCTGTCTCGAGCAACCTCAGCAATAAGTACCGATCAATCTGAGTTGTCTCTCTCGGTGATGCGGGTTGTCCTCCAGTTGATATACTAGTGAGTCATATAGCCGAATCTTCTGGCACGGAAGATGTACACGGAGTGTAAGGCAGTGTCTGGCATTTGGTGGCCCAACAAACACAAGGAAGAATAGCTAGAACAACAAAAAGAAAAAGGTTAGAATATAAAAATATAAAAAATAACAATACTTGTGCTGTTGAAATACCCGATATTCATATTCATAATAATAATAATAACAGAATTGTGGATGTACTGTAGTAATGTAATAGTAGGAAAGATTGAGTTACATTAGGTACGTACTTCATACCACGACCTAACAAATGATGGGCTCCGTCCATGCACGTAATTGATCAAGCTCTCATTAGGCACCCGGGACGAGAAATGCTTGAAGTTCTTTCGAACGTTCTACAAAAGAACAGGCCACTTCAACACCATGTCGTCCCTACGCTCGACTCAAACCAGTCTGGGATAGTTGTATATTTGAACAATTAACAAAAGACGTAATAATAATGTCCCGGGTATTAGAAAGAAGTATAGTGCCTAAAAATCAAGTTTCGCAATTAAAATTTCCTTACAAAGAACAATGGATCCATGATGTTAATTGTCCTATAATTGACTCGTGGGGTAATATTGGTGTTCAGGTGGACACGATGGCCTAGACGCCTGATGTAAAGATTAATAACTGCATATAAACTACGTAAATTAATATGAATTGTCAACATTATCACGTGCATAATGGGACAAAAAGTTATTAGTAAAGCTAACCAAGACATCAAGGTCCTTCGAGCTGTCATCGATGTCCCTGAAGAATGTTCGATCGAGATTCAGGGGATGTTCATCGATCTTACTCTCATGACCATCAACAACCATGAAGTCCGTGTATTCCTTTTCAAGGTCGACTGAACTTGTCGTGAAAAGCCGTTCAAAGACATTTGTTTTCAATAGGGTTTTTGTCCTTGCAAGCGTACGAGAAAGACAGAGGTAGTAATAATTTGAACCACAAGCAGTATAATCTCGTCTAGCACACTAAAAGTCAATTGATTAGAAAATTTAGGCTAAGTGAAAAAAAATAGAGTTTGATTAATTAATCCCTAGAAAAATATAAAGATGCAATTAGAATTTAAGAAATACTCTTGATTAAAAGCGGGTTCCTAAGGTAAGGTTCCACTTATTTCCTAGAAAATATGCGTTGCTATTACCAATTAAACTAGGGGTTGTGATGAAAGTTTTTGTTCCAATTCGGGAATCCAAACGGGTAACTAAAGGGATTTCTACAAAATTAATCAATTATCACCTGATTTACTTCAATCCCAATCATTATGGATAATAATGGAATTACTAGACCTAGAGGTGAGTAAATTATGAAAATAACTTAGTTAATCTTCAAAACCTTACCCTAAGAGGATCTTGCCTAGGGAGCGAAGCTCTAAAACATCCTACAAGATCAATGCACACGAATCAGGTTCTCCCTTCGTCTCTCATGGACCTTCGGGGAGAACCAATATATTTTCGATTAGCTACGCCTAGAATATAATTCATACAATTTCGAAATATTGATTCCAAACACAAATAATCCCCATAAATAATCAACAAGAATCATAAATTCTAGGGTTAGGCTACTCCCAACCCTAGAAACCTTAGTTAACTACTCATAAATCATGAATATATCAACAAGAACACAATAAATACATAGGCTAAGCCTTAAATGGGATGGGAATGAGTGTAATAAATGAAAATGTAATAAATGAGATGAGAAAGGATGAGAAAGCTTAGTCTAGCATAATTGCTCCAATTGATCTTCAATCTTCGATTGTAGTTAAATTTCGCCCACAAAACGCAAAAAGCCCTAAAATTGTTCCACTATTCAAGAACCTAAGTAAATTCTAGAAGATAAAATGAAGAAACCTAGTTCTAGAGAGAAAAGTAGGAGAAAAGCTTGAGAGAGTAATTAGACTACTTGCAAAAATTTGAAAATTAGAAAATGGTTCACAAGTTGTTTGGAATAAAGGGGGACGGGGTATTTATACACACCCACTCCCCACACATACAAAGATGAAAAATCTGCTGAAAAGGTCCCCATAAGTAAGGGTAAACCAATCAAAAGTAATTTAGAACACGAGGGATTGTAAGTTATTGGTCGAACCCCCCCCTCGTGCACTCGACTCGACCTTCACGCGAATTCTGGGAATAATCGGCTCAGAATTGGTTCATGGTCCTAACATAAAAGTTGTAGGTATTCATCTTGGCTATGCAAGACTGCTTGAATAACTTGAACTGGAGCTCGAATGAAGAAGTTACGACTGAAAAATGAAAACTACACAAACCAGGGGAGCCGAAATCTAGGCTTCATATTGGAGGAACTATCGATGGTCATGACGATCTGGCAGCTGGTCCGATTGTGGCTACGGTTGTTGGTCCATTGCTCCTGCTTTGCACCTCCATCTTCCGTCGCCGTTTTGGATCCCTTCCTCTCGTTTTCTCGACCCAACCCCTTCATGGCTTTTGTTCGTGAATCGACGAACTTCAGCTTGGGATCTTGTTTGCTCTGATTTAGGTTCATTTAGGCATCCGTTTGCAGGCTGGAGCACGAAGCGTGTGCGATTGCCCTTGTCTTTATTCTTTCTTCAATTCGGGGTCTTTCTATCCATTTTCTTGCCTCGACTTCTTCACGAACTTTTCTCGTGGCTCGATGGTATTTTGTTTGGGCCTGATCCTGACCCATTTTGGTCTTGTTTGGGCCCGAAATACGGGCCGCAGTGTGAAAATGGACTCGAACAATCTTCTAAATTTCTCTGAGTTTTCTAATCTTCCAAATACGACTAAAAAACATCCAGAAGCACATCAAATCATATTATAAAGGAAATTCAACCCGAAAATGCAATACAACACGAAATCACACGTGAACATATCAATTACACATAATTCCTTACAAAATATGAACGTGAAAAGCACAGGAAAAACAATACTTTTTATGTGCATCATCCCCACAAACTTAAGCTTTGCTCGTCTCCGAGCAAATTAAACAATTAAGCACAAAGAGAAAATGGATTCGTAGAGTCATTGGAGGTCCACATAACTAATGAAGATCTCTCTTAGTTGAGCAACATTTTTAACTTTTTAGTTCACCACACCTACCTAATTCAAGTTTGAATGAAGTGATTTCCAAAGGAGTAGAGAAACATGAGGGCATAAGACTTAGGACAACAAGAGTTGTTTTCATTTTGCCTTTCCCTAGGTTAAGCACTAGGGGCCCTTCACTGCTTTCCCAAAACGTTCTTATGTGTGTGACCTTGGATGAATTGCTATTTTTTTAAAGGGGTTTTTTATTATTCCATTTTTATTTTATGTTCGTACAAGTTGTTTTTCCATGAATTATCTTCTCATTTAATTATGATTATGGGCAACTAATCTTATTGTGTTTCAAGGTTAAAAAATAGGTTATTAATCGACTATGTTTTGATTACTTCCGTATAATTCTAGACTCATTCTTATTCGATTATCTATATGCTTGTTTTATTTATATGATTGTTTGAACTTGATCATTTGATATTTGTCTATTTTCTTAACAACTCGACGTCCGAGAGGAATTTTTTTTTAATAGGCTTACAAGTATATAGCTCAGGTACCAATAGTCATCTAAGAGGAGTGAGGTATTGCACAGGCATCGGTTTAGGGAACCCTAGGGAGTATTTTATGTGATAGTTAACCAAGAGGGTCCTCTCGGGTGATTGTCCTTAATTGATCGACATGCTAGCATCATCCGAGATGAGGACTAATTAGGAGTAGTGCCGCCTAATAACAATAAGAATTGGTCTAAAAATCTAGATTGATTGGATAATAAAACATAGGAGATAATAACTGAAATTGAATCCCTAGAAATCATCTAATCTTTTCTGAATTTCCCTTATTATTTGATTTCTTGTTTGCCAAATAATTCTGATTTAATTGGCTAATTTATGTAGTTTAGGTTATATAAACTCATTCACTTATTCAAGAGTCTAGATAGGGTAGAGGTATCAAAATTAGGGTACTAAGCTATACACAAGAACAATCCTTGTGGGATCGACCTTATTTTCCACTAGTTATAGCAGCACCGTACACTTGCGATAACACTAGAGTTCGAAATAGTGCATCGAGTTTTTGGCGCCGTTGCCAAAGACTGGTAACTGTGCTAAACTTTTATTCTTATAAATATTTCGATATTAGATTAGATATTATTTTCTGCACATTTATTTTAAGTTTTAATTTTCTTTTCGGTTGGTTCACTTTTTTTTTTTTTTTTTTATCTCATGTAGTGTATGCAAACACGATCTCGAGAGAAGGATAATCTCGTCCCTTTTGATCTTAAAATTGAAGCGACTACTCTTAAACTCAGAATAAGGAAAGATCCAGACACCATGGAAGTACCGCCGAACACAACCATGGAAGACATGGTTAGACAGTTATTCGGGGTAATGACCAATATGTCAGCTGATGTGAACGCACTAAGATAACAATTTCAGCTACCAGCATTAGCACCTGCCGCACAAGAAGATAATCAAACAGCTATCAGGGACTATCTACGTCCCGTGCCAAATCAATGGTATGGAGGAGTTGAACCACCACCGATTCAAGTTAGTAGCTTTGAATTGAAGCCAGCACTAATCTTGATAGTACAACAGAATCAATTCGGTGGAGGCTCATTGGAAGACCCCAATGTTCATCTAGGCAGATTCAAGAGAATATCTGTGACATTTAAGATAAATAGAGTGCCACATGAATAAGTGAAGCTGCGGTTATTCCCTTTCTTCTTAAACGATAGGGCTCTACAATGGTTTAACTCGTTGGAGTATGTCACTATATGGGATGAGTTGAGCACGCGTTTTTTGCTGAAATACTTCCCACCGGGCAAGATGTTCGAACTACAGGCCAAGATAACACAGTTCAGACAGTTGGATGGAGTGCCATTTATGGAAGCATGAGAGCGGTTCTAGGATCGTCTCCAGAATTGCCCTCAATATGAATTCACTCAAGATTAGCAGATATGCAAGTTTTATAAATGGCTACTTGGGCCCGCGAGAGTACTTGTAGACGCAGCAACAGGGGGATCCATTCTAGCAAAAATCACAAGAGCTGCATTCACCATACTAGATGAGATGGTTTCCACTAGTTGCCAGTGGCCGAATGAACAAAATCAGCCTAGGAAGGTAAACAACATCACTGAAGTAGAACCATCCGAGCCAGGGGTAAACAAGATGAAGCTCAAATAGCTGCTATGGCTAATCAGCTACAAATCTGCTAACAAGTGTGACACTAGCCCAACATACCAAGCTGAATTTATAGCAGCTGCCCATACAGGAAGTAGTTGAAGACACAAACTATGTAAATCAAATGAACTTCAACAACTTTCAAAGCAATCACTAGAGGTGCAATCAGTATCAGCAGGGTGCAAGAACTCACCCAAATCTCTCCAACCGCCACCTGGATTCGCGGTTATTGAACTTTTCACAAAAGTTGCTCCAAATTGCTAGGATTGGAACAACCTTCTCAAACCACAAGCCTACAATTTGTGACAGAGGTAGTATATAAGATATCAAATCCACATGGAGGATTTTTCATGAGAATCGGCTTTTCCACTTTCGAATTAATTGTCAAATGCAAATTGAGAGAGTGGACTAATCTAATTAACATAAAGCAATAAATAAAGGTAAGGAGGGAACCGATAGATGGGAAGATATTCCCGAGGCTTGGTTTCACACAAGCAAGATGGAATTAATATTTAGAAGTGTAAATTGGAAGTCAATTCTATCAAACGAAGACATGAGTTTGTAGTAGAGTTTGAGTAAGTTCAGGAACCAGAATCAATAGTGGAAGAACCGGGCTGGAAAACTGGATTTTAGTAGAAGACCGCATAAGGGTAACAACCCTGAACCGGTAGTTATGAAGTACTTCATTCTGAGAGTTTTAACATCGGTTGCTGCTGAGCTTTAACAACGGTTAATTGGGTGATTGGAACTGCTGCCTGATTTAAGTTTGTTACAATTGATTTGAGCTGAATAACTGCACACTCATAAGCATCTCAGTTTAATAGTGTTATCTATTTACATTTCCCTTTGATCAATTTTACACATTAACAAGAATTAGATGAGTTAGGGTTTCTATTCATGTTTTAGGGTTTAAAACAAGGCTTCTTGATTCCCGGTGTAATTCTTGTAATTGGTGTTGATACTTAATGAATTGAGGACTATAGATCCTCCGTGGATGTAGGTCAATCTTGACTGAACCACATAAATAGTGTTCTTCCTACTTTCAATTTAGTTTTCTGTGCATTTCTTTGTTCGGCTAATCTGAGATCAAGTGTTCGAGCTGGTTTCAATTGTTCGGATTATTTTGATTGGATTGGAGCCGAACATTTGTGTGATTGCATGTAATTGGTTTGATTCCCTTACAAGAAGAGATTATAAAACATTGTTGTGAGTTATATGTGATTGAGCTAATCCTTAAATCTCCACCCCAAGAGAATATTGCTTAGGGAGCAAAGGCCTAGGACATTCTTCGAGATTGATGAATTCTAGGAAAAAGGTTGAGGTGCTTCTTGTACTCTAGAATCGGTGAGTAATCAGGATTGTATGTAGACTACCTACACGGATAAAAAAATATGATCCAACCTCGAGCCTCGAGATTCTAGCTACTAAGACTAGAAGACGATAGTCCGATACTCTAAAAACCGATGTAAGGGTGTAGTTCCTACACGCGCCTAAACCTAATTTTATCTATACCAACCAACATGACCTAAACTCTATCCCCCCGCTTGGTAGAGCTTCTCCTCCGTAGGTCTCCCTTCTACCGATTGTGTTTTGGTTAATTTAATTATCCAAGGTTAACTTAACTTCTAAGCTCAATTAAAATCTAGTCGACACAAGCCTCGAAAGGGTAGCTATTTGTAGCCTAGGAGGTCAACTATCATCTTTTGATTGCATGATTAATTGAAGTGATCCTAAGCCACTGAAAGTCGGATGTAAAATACGTCTGTGGTCGAAGACTCAATTTCAACTAACCATCACTAAAAATTAACCAAATCCTAACCCTATATATCACAACTCACAACAAATCTAATAATCAATTAACTAATCATCAACCTCGAAGCTAGGGCTACTCACGGACTTCAGAAACAAGGAAGTCACTCACAAATCATCAAAGCAATAAAAGGAATCACCAACATCAAGCAATAAAAATAAAAAATAAAGAGAAAGGGGTAAGAAAATGCTTAACATATAGACGAATCCTTAAAGAACTTTGACAAAATAGACGGGTGTCACAAGCCCGATAGAAATTCCTGGATTCTTCTCCAAAGAAGGCTTCCACGTTGAAGAGGAGGAAGAAAAACCTTAGCTAAGAACTTAAGAAAATCTGAAAATGAAGAAGAAAGAAGAGGAGGTGTGTTGTGGAAGTTTACAAGAGAGACAAGAGTTAAAAGTTGTTGCAGATGAAAAGGGGGAGGAGTATATATAGACTCCCAACCCTAAACATCTGCTGAAAATAGGCCCTAGTAAGGGTAAAAGTGTAAAAATACAAAATGGAGTGCTTGGCCCTTTAAGTTGTTGAGTCGAGCCCCTTGTGCACGCTCCACTCGGACTTCTCGGGATTTCTAGGAAGAATCAATGCATAATCAACTATTAGTCTGAACACAAAAGTTGTAGATCTTTGTCTTGCGGTTGCATAGCATCTTGAATCACTTGATTTCAAGTTTGTATGATAATGTTATAGCTGAAATACAAAGACAACACGTTGTAAAAGGGGCAACCGAGCAACCGCGCGGACTGCTGGACAGCCGAACCAGCAGCCTGTGGCTCCGGTACTGGGTCAAGCTTCCAAAATTGGGACTTTCTGTTAAGACTGTTGCACCAGTTCGCTTAGTCCTCGCCCCATCTCTTTGTGCGTCTTCGTCTTCTGTTGTCGTTTTGGATGCCTTCTTTTCGTCTACTCGACCCGATCCTTTCACGACTTTTGTTCGCAAAATGATGAACTTTGAGTCAGGCTTTTGTAGGGTCTAATTCAGCCTATTTGGGCCTTGATTTGTGGGTTGGAATGGGAAAACATTTGCGATTGACCTCTTCCATTTTTCATCGTTTTGAGGCCTTTCCACCAATTTTCTTGGCTTGACTCCTTGACGAATTTTATTTATGACTTGACGAAATTCAATTTGGACCTGATCGCAGCTTAATTTAGACCCATTTGGGCCTCGAGATGCTAACCGGAGTGAGAAAATGGATGCAATCGATCTTATTGATCTCTCGGATCTTCCTAACCTTCAAAACATGACTCAAAACATCCAAAAGCGCATCAAATCATGTTGAAAAGGAAATTCAACCTGAAAATACTATTTAAAATGAAATCACACTTAGACATGTCAAATACTTGTAATTCTCATCAAAATATGGATGTAAAATATGCAAGAAAAATGAAATTTTTTCACGTTTATCAGTTACTAATGGTATGATTCATGAAGGACAGAAACCAACTCAAGAAGGGTAGTGCAATCACTGCTTGCTAAATATGATGAACAAATTAACAAGTTGGAGAAGAAGCTGGATAGTACTACCGTGGATATTAATAAAAATATGGTAAGTTTAAGGGCGGATATGAAAGCATTACAGATTCATATGGGTCAACTAGCATAAGCTTTGAGATCCCAACATCAAAAAGGGCAGTTCCCCAGAGACACCATAGTTAACCTAAAGGAGCAGTGCAATGCCATCTAACATATGAGACAAAGTATGAGAGCCAAAAAAATCACTAGCAGCTGAAGATCAGGAGCAAAATCAAGAGGAGAAAGATAACCAACAAGATGCTTACAAGTTAGTGTAAAAGCGGGCTACAAAGCCAAGAGCGATCATTATCAAGGGTGGTGTGAAATATATTCCTTCGCTGCCCTTTCCACAAGTATTCTATGGAAATATTATGTTAGTACGTTGTCTGTGATACATGAAGCTTACAATGATAGCATTGATAGTGAGGGGGTAATGAGAAGACGCCAGATCTACTTGTTGAGAAAGAAAAGATGAAGAAGTGTGAATAAAAAGGGGAAAATAAGCCAAAGTTAGCAAGTCCTAAAGAGAGCATCAACACAAACACTCAACCAAGAAGAGCAACAAAATTGAATGATCCGGGAGTTTTTCTATCCCTTGCTCTATTGTTAGTCATAAGTTTTGAAATGCGTTGCGTGACTTAGGGTCTAACATTAATTTGATGCCTCTTAAAACATATAGGCAATTAGGACTAGGGATGGTAAAACAAGCCTTTACTACTATTCAGTTGGCAGATGGATCTTTACTAATACCATATGAAGTAGTAGAGGACGTGTTGGTTAGAGTGTCAAATTTTGAATTTCCTAGTGACTTCTTAGTAGTCGATATGCAAGGGAATACTGATGTCCCTTTCATCTTAGGTCGACCTTTCTTGGTGACTAGCCAAACGATGATAGATGTGCCAAAAATAGAGTTAACCTTTCGGGTTCAAAATGATAACGTCACTTTCCCGATATATAATAGGTCGAGTCTAAGAGGGAAACACAAGTGTTGTGTTGTCTGTACTGTGGAAACCCAAGGGTAAGACTGTTATGGCAAACCTGAGAAAGGAGTTTTTAATTGATGATAATGCTCCTGAATCTGGTTGGTTGGAGGTTGAGTTGTTTAACGAGCCGTCTGGCTGGAGACGTAAAACGTAGCCTTCGTCGGGAGGTAACTCGATGTATACTGTTTTTCTTTTCATTTAATGTTTTTAGTTTAGTTATCTGTGATGTTTCAAACACTGACATTATATGAGTGAAGAAGTCACTCACAAAGTTTAAAAGAAGATATAGTAGAGCTCACAGGGCGAGTATCGACCAAAAGCGGGTGAACAGAGCGATGGATTTATATTGTCTTCGATTTACAGGTTTTATCTTTTCAACTTATCCCCAATTTTAGGTAAGTTCCACCAAGGTGTACCACTTCTTTCCCACAAACATTAGTCTTTCACAAAGTTTGGGGGAGGGGGTAGAGTGGAACGTCTTGGCAACTATTTTAGTTTGTTATTTTTCATACATTCATATTGTTATTTAGTTGCATCATGTTAGGTAGTAGGTTGCTTTCATGTTTTTATTTTTGCATTTAGTTTTTATTTATTACTTTTAAGAGTTAGTTGAGTCCAAAAACCCGGAATTGTGAGTCTTGATGAACAAATAGCTAAAAACGGTTGATTGGTGATGATGAGTCGAGTTTTTAAAATCTTTTATGACACGTAGACGAGCATGATAGGTATATTTGATATGAAATCGAACACGCATATAAATTGATGATCATAGTAGCCTGTGAGATTTTGAGCTTTAGATTGAACTCCCACTTTTAGAGTTATAAATTGCTTTTTTCGGTGTGATTTGTTACTCATAATGCATGTATGTCTCTAGAACTTGCCTTGAATCTGTTTAAGAGTTATCAAGTACAGGTTGTGGACTTAGAAACTTATTTTAGGCATTCTTTCGTTTGAGCCTATTATTTTTTAGTCTTAATTGCCATTTTCACCATTTTTTTATGAAATAATCCCTAGTCAGCCACTTTGTGCCATAAGCTTTGTTTTTCATAGCCAAAACATTACGAGCTTTAATTCGTTCTTCTTAAGTCTTTGACCTTTAAATCGGACTAATTGAGTACGAGGGAGGAGGATTGGAAGGTAGAATGGGATGAAAAATAAGAATTTAGAGTGGAATGGATAGTTGGGATGAATTGGTGGAAGAAAAAATGAGTTATGATAGGTAAATTAACAAAGAAATTGGCCCCTCCTAGTTTTGATGTTATTATTTTCGTTTTTGTTTAAAAAAATCGAGAAAAAAAAAGAGAAGAAGAAGAAGAAGAAGAAGAAGAAGAAGAAGAAGAAGAAGAAGAAGAAGAAGAAGAAGAAGAAAGTTGTATATATGTGTTAGTTCAATTTTTGTGTTTAGGAGGGGTTAAATATGAGAAAATGTCTAATATCGTAAGTAACAGAATGGATTCAAGTAGTCCCAATGTGGTACTCGAATATTATGACTTTGAGAGTAATTGGTTGTTGAAGTAAGATAAAAAGTGCTTTTATGGGGGTGAAAAACCATTAATTGTGGTTTCTGAGAATTGAAGAGTGATGATTGAGTGAATGTTGTTTGAGGGGTAGTTAGGTTAGGAATCACTTTTGTCCAAATCTATCACACCTTACCTTAAACTTATATTACATCAAAAGTCAAATAACTTTCTGATTCTTTATTCACATGTGTCAAGTACGAAGTATAGGTTAGACAATAGACAAACATATGGTAGACTGTGCATGTGATTTAATTTGTGCGTAAACACGCCTCATATTATACACCTGAAAGATAACCGATACACTTATACGGTGCGGATCATCTATTTGAAGTGTCATGTCTCGAAAGTAGTTAATATGTCAAATATGCTCATTAGTCTATGTTGTTTGTTTTCGAAAATATTATAAGGCTAGATTTATTGCTTAAATCGCCTTAATGCTTGAGTTCTTGTTCTTATCTAATTTCATTGTTCGAGGACGAACAACAGTGTAAGTTTGACAGATTTTGATACACGTTGTGTATGCATATATTTAGGCCGATTTATACGAGTATTTTGGTAGTGTTTGCATATAAATTCGGTGGTTTTATGTTATATTTGATTATCTTAAGCTGAATGATGTATTTGCTCGTTTTGTAGGGAAAAATGTGATTTTAGGATCAAAAGTACATTGGGATGAAGTTTGAAGAAGAAACGAGAAACAAAAGGGTGAAATGATGAAAAGAGCGAAATGCAACGTCGGATACTATCCTGACACGTTTTTAGTATTTCACTAATATCTTGAGATATATAAGTCTGATTAAGATGAAATTGTCGGCATTAAAAAAATAATTCAAAGGGATACAACATTTTCAGAAAGAGGCAAAGCTTAACTCGGACTGGAAGACACTGGAAACCCACTTCGAAGTTGGACAATCAGTGCAAATTTGGCCGGCCCATTACTTGGCCCCCAAGTCTATAAATGCATTTTTTGTGAGATTTTCTATCCCACATCATATTATCTTCCTCTTTATTCCAAGGATGTACACCTATAAATACCCAAGACTATATACAAGTTAGAGACATCATACATCATTGGAGAGCACTTGGAGGCTTGAATTGAAGAGCAAGGAATGTTGGAGACGGAGATCAAAATTCAAGATCCAAGTTTTGTTATTCCGTTTTTATTTTTAATTCGTACAAGATGTTTGTCCATGAATTATCTTGTCTTTTAATTATGATTATGGGTGACTAATTTTATTGTGTTCCAGGGTTAGAAAGTAGGTTATTTATTATGTTTTGATTACTTCTGTTTAATTCTAGACTCCATTCTTATTTGATTATCTATATGCTTGTATTATTTATATGATTGTATCAACTTAATCACTTGATATTTGTTTACTCTCTTAACAATTCGACATTCGAGAGGACAGTTTTGTTTATAGGCTTACAAGCATATAGCGTAGGTACCAATAGTTATCCGAGAGGAGTGAGGTCTTGCGTAGGCATCGATTTAGGGAACCCTTGGGAGTTTTTTATGTGATCGTTAGCTTGAGAGGGTGATTGTCCTTAATTGATCTACACGTTAGCATCGTCCAAGGGTATGGCTAATTAAGATTAGTGCCGTCTAATAGGATAATCAAACATATAGATAATAACTGAAATTGAATCCCTAGAATGCGTCTTAATCTTATCTAAATTTTCCTTGCTATTTGATTTCTTATTTTCCAAGTAATTCTATTTAATTGGCTAATTTATGCATTTAGGTTGTATAAAACTCATTTAATTATTCGAGAGTCTAGATAGGGTAGAGGTATTACATTTAGGATACTAAGCTGTACATAGGAGCAATCCTTGTGGGATCAACCTTGCTTGCCACTAGCTTCAGTAGCACCGTATACTTGCGGTAGGGTTAGAAAAAAGAGCATCAAGACCTAACAAAACTCCTTCGGCTCGAAGCTGACCAGGTTGTCACCAAACATGAAATGAGTCTTCATATTATCATTGTTGTTCTCCACCACAACATCGTGACTCATAAATTTCATGAACACCTTCCAAGAAAAATATTATGATGGGCGGATGATAGCAAATGCCCAAACCAGTGACTGCTCTCTACCCAATGTCCATCCCTGCCACTTGAATACGGGAGTCGCTCTCTAAAAAATGATGATACTTATTAGTAAATATACACCATTAAGAAAATTCATTCACAAATATCAGTTTTGATTAGTTCAGCGACTCAACATCAGCGACCGTCCGCAATAAGTTTAATTGTCCAATAATATCTTGACACGTTGCATCCCATTTTAAGGCTGCAAAATAAAAGAAACAATTAAAATATTGGTCTCTCTCTCCATTCACAATTACAGTGGGAGGAATTTCATCCCTTTCTCGCTCATTCAACCCTAAAACCGATATGCGACTAACGCCCACAGGGGGCCACCACCATCAATCTCCACCATCCTGCCCTGTCGAACAATGTTCTCCGGCTGTGACGAAAAAGGTAAGAATTTTTCTATGTTTTTTTTTATATTTTTTTCTTATTTCTATGTGATTTTTGGGGCTTAAACTTGGGGCACTTGAATGAAGTTGCTTGTTTGGTTTGCGTCAATGAGTAAGAAATGTTCTATTGATGTTTCACAGTATTTTTTTTTAGCATTTACTGAAATTGATATCTGCATATATGCAGGCCAATACTGTGGGTTTTCGTATATTTCTAGATTGTGATGATTGCTTGCTGGTGCTTCAATGTCTTAGTACGATTAGTTTAACAAACTTGACATACAAAATGCATTTTCTCATTTATGGCGATTGTTTTGCTTCCAAAATTCTCCATATTGGTTCTTATAATTACAATAGCTTCATGATTACTGTACTAGTTATCAAATGGACAATAGCTTTACGACTTCATGTAATCACACATGTAGGCAAACCATATCTCGAAGGGACCCAATTTCACAAGACTTAATTGAAGAAGATTTTGTATCCATTGCAGGTAAAAGCATTTGAATAATAAATTGTATGCTTCCATAATTTTTATTTTTCTGACATCATATTACTTATGTAACTTTAAGTTTTGTATACTTGGTAGGGTCCAATAATATTTGGAGTGGCGACTTGTCACTGTGAAGCTTATAATGAAGATGTTGGTTTGAAATTGGATGAGCTAGTTGAAGATCATATTGTATATACTGTATTACTTTATGATGTATTCACAGATAACTATGTCGGACCTTATGTTTTGTCATCCATTTTTGTGTTGTGATAGACTAATGAACCTACAAAAGTTTACTTTAACTTAAGTAAGAGCTTGTCATATATGAATGTGAAGAAATTGCACTGCACTACACGAAGCAAGAAAGCCTTTAAATGTCACTAAAAGCATAAGAAATTTGTTAAAAGGGGTCAAATGAATTCCATTTTAATTATTTGTTAAAGTGGGTCATATAAATTCCATTTTGATATATAATCAAGATGTAAGAATACACTTTAGGAATTGTGTATATGAATCATTTGGGGCACAAATTCCACTATAATGAAAATCTAACCCATTTTGGGGCATTATGTGAAATACTCAAATGAGGTTGTGCATTAACTTAATTACAAAAAAAACCTTGAGCTTCGATCACTAAGAGAACGAGACATATACCAACTACAAGCAGGAGACACTTTCAAATATGTAGAACCATAATAATAAGTTATAGCTGATAGTTTGCAAATTCAAACTTGATCAAATATGTGGAACCATAAGTTAAAGCTGAAATAACAAACAATACTAGATGCTTAAAGGCTTGTCTGTCTAGTTTGCAAATTCAAACTTGATCAAATATGTTGAGCCAAAATCATAAGTTACAGCTGAAATAACAAACAGCATTAGATGATTAAATACTTGTCAATCTAATTTGCACATTCAACCTTGATCTTGATCCTAAATCATGCTCAATGTTCAATTCTTACTAGTAGAACCAAAATAATAAGTTATAGCTTAAATAACAAATAATACTAGATGACTAAATACTTGTCCATCTAATTTGCACATTCAAACTTGATCTTGATCCTAAATCCTACTCAATGTTCAATTCTCACTGGCTTTAATTGTTACACTTGAGAATTCCTCATGATGTGTCAGTAGCCAAGTGAAATGATTCAATCCTAGGCCGTTGATCTCCATGTCGTGGCTTCATGTTAACAACATCAACTGCAAAGTAGCAACAAAGATTAAAAGGGCCCTACTTAAAAAGAAGTAATAATGTCCAAATATAATATAGCTATGACTAAGTCATAGGTTCAAGATCATAACAAAGAGATCGAAATTTACAAGAAGTAATCTATAAATTCAATAGCAACACCACTCAAAAGAAGAAACAAAATGAGTGGACATATGTGACATGACTTCTTGATCTAAAGAAACTACCCACAAAATTGATCAACATGCTAAAATGGTTAGAGAATAGGAAAAGGGGAATACAAATCAGAAGCCGATTCTTCATAGGAAGTCCATTGCTATGTTTGGCCAAAGGACCTCACATTACAGAGATTTTCCTATTTTTCAATTATATCAAAATCATGGTTCTTGGGGGCTAATATTTAAAACGCATATCAATTTTTAGCATTTATGTATGCCTATATTAGCACAAATTTAATTAATTAAGAAATTGAATGATTTTGTGAGAGCCAAAAATTGGTGTTTGTGCAACCGATGATACTGAGCAAAAACAGACATTGCTTAGCAGATTATCTAACAAACCAGTGCATATATACAAACTGTGAAACATCAATAGAACATTGATGTTCATTCAAGTTCCCAATGTTCAAGCCCTAAAAATCACATAGAAGTAAGAAAAAATCTAGAAAAGACACAGAAAAAATCTTTTCTTTGTCGTCGCGATTGATGGTGGTCCCTGTGAGCGGCAGTCGCATATCGGTTTTAGGGCTAAATGAGCGAGAAATGGATGGAATTTCCCCCACTGCAATTGTAAATGGAGAGAGAGACCAATATTTTAGTTATTTCTTTTATTTTGCAGCCTTAAAATGGGTTGCGACGTGTTAAGATATCATTGGACATTTAAACTTGTTGCGGACGGTCGCTGATGTTGAATCGCTGAACTGATCAAAACTGTCACAAATATAACAGAATAAAAAATATGCACAAATAAAATAAAAAAACTTTTCCAACTTATAAAACAAATAAAAAAACGAGACACTAAAACAAATAAAGGGGATTTTAAATAAAAAAGAGTTATATAAATATATTGATCTGACACAGTTTATCGATATGGAAAGTATATCGATGTGGGCCTGTTAATTGACAAACAAACAAGCAAAAAAAAATACAAGAGACATATATCGATGTGTGCCTGTGTTATCGATATACATCGATAACAACATGCATCGATATAGGGTTAACTATTGTTAAAAATATCAAATTCATTTTAATAAGGAAAAAAATCCTTTTATATGTATATCGATGCGGATGTGTACATTGATATAGAAACACGTCGATAAATACCCTTCCGTCGATATCAATGTACACTTGTGCATCGATATACTCATATATTGATACACAATGTTACGTCGATATGTTGCCTTTTTATTATATATTTTTTAAAAATTTAATATCCTATGTATTTATCGGAATTCACAAAGGTAATATGCATCGATAAAAATTAATTTGAAAATACGGAAAGTGTTTATCAGTGAAGAGTTCATCGACGCAGAGATGTATATTGATGCAATTGTACATCAATAAACACTTTGTATTCCTCGGCTGACCATGGTTAAACGTAGGTCAGATTGATTTTTTTTTAAAAAAAAAAAAATAGATTCACATTTTTCTTCACAAACTAGTTCTTTTAGAGCCCTATTAAATTGAAATCTAACAAATTAACAAAAATCCTAAACAACACACAACAAAGCAACGACATATCCACCATTCATTTCCCCATTCATACACAACACTAATCCCCCATAAAATAAACAATATTTTTTTAAGATTGTGTTGGTTGCATCCAAATCGATTGGATCCCAATATTGTTGGGATATATATCTTACTAGATATTTGATATCTTATCAAATTTATTTTCGATATGGATGAAGATCCTATCCAGAAAGGAGAGATATTTCTCCCATACCAGTACAAATACGGATATATCAGATATTTTTAGTGTACGGGAAATATACACAAAAAATATAGTTTCTCCCTTTTTTCTCTAATTCTCATTCTTGGAGTATCATCGGATTCCTCCAAGAGTCTAAGGTGTGTAGTAAATGGCGGACGCTCTGCTAGTGTCTGTTAGGACGGGCTTGTAGAAGAACCAAGTAATATCCATCGTTTGCTGAATCGATCAGATATATTTCCGCTGCATTCAATTGAGGTATATATCAATTCCCTATATACGTGTTTATGTATTTACGTGATAAATTTCTAATAGTGATATCTGCACGAGTATTGATTTGGTGTTTATGTATTTACGTGATAAATTTCTAATAGTGATACATGCACGAGTATTGATTCGTTCTCGCCTGTGTTATTGTTAATTTCCAGTTTCGATTCTTTATTCAATTGGGAAAGTTTTTTTTTTTGGATTAATTTTTTTTTTTTAGAAACTGCACCCTTGAAAGAATTCTCCCTTGAATAAAAATGGAATAATTTTTTTTAAAACTCCTCTCTATGTTATTCAAAGCTTCCCTGTCCATTTTTATTCAACCCGGTTCTCATCTTGGCCCTGTCCGCCAGCCACGACGGTGGCCACTACGGCAGGCGGCGATCGTCGCTGCTGCGCGAGGCAGTGGCGGTCCGGCGAGGCTCGACGAGGTGCGAGGCCGCGCAAAGGCCAAGGCGGCTGCTGCAGCGGCGGCGATGGCGTGCTACTGCTCCTGCTACGCGACTTCGGCGGCTACATCGGCGGCGGTGTGCTGCTGCGCTGCTTCTTCTGTGCAACTCCGGCGACTCCGGTAGCTGTGGCTGCTTCGCCGTGCGCTCCGGCAATTGCAGCGGCGGCGGCAGTGTGGCGTTTCACTGCTCCTGCTGCGCGCTTCGATGGAGATTGCGGTGCCAGCGGTGGCTGCAGAGACGGCGGCGGGGGACTAGGTTTATGTGTTCTGGGCTGGATTGTATTAGGCCGGTCTTGGGCTAGATAGAATCTGAGTTGGGCTAGTTTTATGCCCATTCTGGATGAAATTTGGGCCTGGGTTGGTTATGCATAATTAGGCAGGACTTTCATTAAACCTGGACTTGTAGGGCTAATATTCAAATGGGCTTGTTCTTCTAAAAATGGTTTGGCCTTATAATAGGGCTTAAGGGTTGCTCCAGTTTTTGATTAAATGGGCTACCCATTTTCAATGGACTGTATTTATATAATTTAATAAAAAAGCTAAAAAAACAAAAAATTGGGCAGGGCCACTTGCTTTTTTTTTTTTAATTAATTACATGCATTATGTCATTTAATTTATTGTTTGCGTATTTTAATTACGTGATGTTGATTTATGTTTGTGTGAGATGATTAATGACGATGGTGGTTATACGATGTCCATATGTAATTTTTTATATAGATTAATGTAGTAGGAACGAAATTTGTAAATTTCGATTTATTTTTTGTTTCTTACTAGGGCACATGTATTAGAGGGGCCCTTTTTTTTAATTCTATGTAAATTTGTTCGGTTGTTTCGTATTTACCACCTTAAGTCATTAACATCTCGATATATTTTTATGCATGTTTTCTTTAGTGGAATTTTTTTTTATTTATTTTATTCGCGATCATTTAATTTTTTATTATCATCTTCAATTGAGTGAGAGATGATTATGAGCCTATGTGTCAAAATTTTCGATCTTTTTCACTTGTGAGAAATAATAAAATTTTATTTGGACCCGAATAAAAATCTTAAAATAGGCAAGCTTCTAACATATTGCGGATAATAACACAAATGGATGTTCAAGTAGCTTTTTCTGATCTTTAAGGCTCTGGTAAATTAAATGACCAGAACTATCTTATGTGGCACCGTAAGATTCAGTTTCTGCTACACCATATGAATGTCTTTGACCATCTAACCACTACTATGGCTATGCCAGTTGAGCCAGAGAACGAACAAACTGCCCAATATCGTCGCGATTTGGACGCGTACAACAAGTAGGTTAATCAAGATCATTCTGCATGCTATACTATGTTGAGCTGCATGTGGGATCATCTAGTTCGTGAGTTCGAGATGTTTCCTATAGCTAAAGAGTTGTGGGAAGGCTTAAAAGTCACGTACAACACTACCTCGACAACGAGATTAAGGGCTCTTACCCTTAAGTTTAAGTAGTACGTACTTAACACAAAGCAAACTATGGGCCAACATATTGATGTCATGAAAGATATGATTCCAGAGCTTCAAAATGTTGGAAATGAACTCACTGATGAACAACAAGTTTTGACAGTCCAAAGGTCGCTACCTGAGCAGACTTGGGGACATGTTAAACTTGTGTTCACACATAACAAGCAAATCCAGACCTTTGACACCGTTGCTAGTCATCTTAGACGTGAGGCTGACCGTCGAGAGACGGAAATAGCACAAACAGCTTCTTTCATCGCACACGCTAGGCAACGCAAGCCTAACAAAGGCAATCGTTGGAAAAAAACAAAAAGATACAGGATAAAGCAATGCCAAAAATCAAAACTTGGGTCTGCAAGGTGAAAAAGACTAAAAAACATCACCTTGATAAAAAGGGCGGAAAGAAGAAAGACAATTGCTATAACTGTAGAAAGTCGGGTCACTTTGCTCGTAATTGTACTGAGCCAAAGAAGGTAAGACATGCTCCTAGCTCTTCTAATTAATTTGTTAGCTCACATTTGTTTGTTGCTAACTCTCTCCATGGTTGTATTGTAGATTCGGGAGCAACCAAACATGTGACAAGAGATAGAGCAGGATTTGTAGATTATCATCGAGTACCAGCGGGCAACCACTACATTGCTATGGGAAATGGCGCGCAAGAAGAGGTTGTAGGAGTTGGATCATACCAGCTCAAACTTAGGATTGGGCGCAATTTGCTCCTTAGTGATGTGCTTTATGCGCCTAGTATTCGATGTAATTTACTTTCAGTTTCAGCACTTTTGAGTCAAGATTTTTCCTTTTTGTTTGAAAAGACTATTTTGTCCATTTTTCTTGGCAAAAATCTTTATGGCATGGGTCATATGAACAATGAATTTTTCATGTTGGATTTATCTAATGCATGCACTTCTTTGATTTCTTCGTCTGTTGATGTTATGAATGATTCTATTAAATGGAATGCAATGTTAGGACATATAGGACGTGAAAGGATGACCAGGTTAGCTCGAGAAGGTCTTTTAGGCAATCTTGCTAAGGTTAACCTTCCTGTGTGCGAACCATGTCTGGCAGAAAAAGCCTGCCTGAAGCCTTTTGGAAAGGCGAAGAGAGCTACTCAACCTCTGGAGTTAGTTCACTATGACATATGTGGGACTGTAAATGTGAAGGCACGACATGGTGCATCCTACTTCTTCACATTTATTGATGATTATTCATGCTAAGGTTCAGTGTATCTCTTATCTCACCGCTCAGAAGCACTTGATTGCTTTAAGCGATTCTTAGTGGAGGTTTAGAACCAAAGAGTAGGAAACTTAAAACTTTACGCTCTGAAAGAGGGTGAGAATACTTGTCTGATCACTTCAGACAATACTATGAGGAAAAAGGGATCATTAGACAACAGTTAATTCCATACACTCGCAACAAATGGGTGTTGCATTGAGAAGGAATAGGATACTTCTGGACATGGCCAAATCAATGATGGCGCAAGCAAATCTTCCAACATCCTTTTGGAGAGATGCAATTTTAACTGCTACCTAAATATTGAACCGTGTGCCGTCTAAATCAGTTCCTTCGATGCCATATGAGTTTTGGCATGATAGAAAGCCTAACTTAGAAGGCTTGCGCCCTTGGGGGTCAATTGGGTTTGTTCATAATAATTCTCATAAGCATGAGAAACTTGCTCCTAAAGCTGTTAAACATATCTTTATAAGATATTATGACCACTCGAAAGGCTATGTGATGTATGGTGAACATCCTGACGGGGGAATGACAAAAATTGAGTCGTGCGATGTCAATTTCCTTGAGGAGGAATTTTCAACAATTGGAGAAGTTAAAGGAGATCTTCAACTGTATGAGTTACAAGATCCCGAAGACAATGCTAGAATTTCTGGTGAGGATGAGGTTTCACAACCAAATCCAGCAATCGATGGGAATAATGAGAGCGATCTTAGAGTCAGTGGGAAAAATCCATTGCATGAAGACTCTCAAGATCTAGAGTACGGAGCAAGCGTGGAACGGTACCCCGAAGATGTTTTGACCTTGAGGGGGAATCTTTCATGTGCGCAACTATAGATGTTGATGAGCCAGCCACATATGACGAGGCTGTAACTTCTCCAAATGTTAAAGAGTGGATAAGTGCTATGGAGGAAGAGATGAGTTCGATGGCTAAGAACCAAGTTTGGGAGCTAGTCGATCTACCGCCTGGACGCAAGATAATTGGGAACAAGTGGGTTCTCAAAGTCAAGCGAAAAGCAGATGGCTCGATAGACAATTACAAAGCATGCTTGGTGGCAAAAGGCTTTCCCCATAAAGAAGGTGTGGACTATGAAGAGACATTCTCCCCAGTGGTGAGGTTTGCCTCTATCCGTCTCATTTTAGCAATTGTCGCCCACCTTGATTTGGAACTGTTCCAAATGGATGGAAAGATAACATTTCTCGAAGAACTAGGTGATGAGATCTATATGGATCAACCTAAGGGTTTTCATGTAAAAGGACAAGAGCGCAAAATGTGCTGGTTAAAGCGTTCCATCTATGGACTGAAATAATCGTCCAGACAGTGGTACCTTCGATTTCATTGAGCTATCACCTCGATGGGCTTTACGATGCTTGAGGAAGATCTCTGTGTGTATGTCAAAAGAGATGAGAAAAAAATCACAATTCTCTCATTGTATGTGGATGACATTTTATTGGCTGGTAATGGTACGAAGATGATTGTTGCCACTCAGCAGTGGCTGTCATCTACATTTGAGATAAAAGACATGGGAGAAGCAGAATACATACTTAGTGTTAAGATACACCGAGATCGCTCAAAGAGACTCTTAACTTTGTCTCAAGAGACTTATACTAAGAGGGTTCTGGAGTGATTCTGTATGCATAATTCTAAACCCGTTGACACGCCTATGAAAAGGAATTATATTCTTAGCAAAGATTTATGACCAAAGACAGATCATGAAAAGGAAAGCATGGCTAACGTTCCTTATGCAAGCGCAGTAGAGAATTTGATGTACGTGATGATGTGTACTCGACCAGACTTGTGCTTTGCAGTTGGGAGGGTGAGTAGGTATGAAAGTAATCCTGGACGTGCTCACTTTGTTGCAGACAAAAGGATACTTAGATATTTAAAGGGGACAAGTGATTTAGCTTTGTGCTATCACGGTGGCAGTCTGAAGCTACTTGATTACAACGATGCTAATGGATCAGTGGATAGAGATGAACGCAAATCCACATCGGAATATCCATTCTTGTTGGGTAGTGCTGCTATCACTTGGTGTAGCAAGAAGCAGCCTTGTATATCTTTATCCACTATGGAAGCAGAGTACATCGCTTGTACATCTGCAGTTCAAGAAGCTAGTTGGTTGAGAAGATTTCTCCAGACTTTGTGCATTACGGCGCACGTAGATGACGCAGTAGTTGTCCTTTGTGACAACACAACTGCACTAGCATATGCTAAGGACCTCAAGTATCATGGGACGACCAAACATATTGACACCAGATACCATTTAATCCAAGATAATATTACACATTGGCAAGTGGTTCTCAGGCACGTTCCCACTGGTGAAAATGATAGCTGATCCTTCCACCATACCTTTGAGTAGAGATGTATCTCAAAGCCATGTTAAGAGTATGAGACTTCATAGAATTTAAATTCTTTTAGCCTGTATGAACAATTTTATTTAGCAATGAGATGTGCCCTTATTATATGTTAAAACTACTGTGTCTATTATATATGATGTGTCACAGGGCTTGGATTGCCCACTCACACGGAAAATCACCCTAGTGCTTTGGTAAGCGAGCAGGATGAGATTGGCGGATTTAACACTTACTTGCAAGTGATCACCTTCGTGAAAGGAACAACACGAAAGGTTGTTTCCCATAGTCGACTTGGCCAGGATGAGATCATATTTGATCAATTATGAAGAATGTCCTAACTTCATAAAATCTTCTATAATAGCCGAGTGTGCGAATCATCGGAAGTTGTGTTGGAGATAAATTTCTAGTGGTACACAGGTCAGACGCTAGAAGAGCGACTGGACTAAGACCTGTATGATGTTTAGAGTGTGACATGCCCAAATTTGAGTGGGAGCTCCATCATAGCATGTATTTATACTACATGCGCTTAATGAAGACCTTAGTAAGAGGAGTGACCGAATAGATCCCTGCTTCGTCACTGTGTGAGCTCTTATAGTGAATGCCCTTTGCACTATGGACATTGTCATGAAGTGTAAGATTGATGATGCTACTTTAGCATGTGTTCAATGGACATGGTTAATACGGTTTGTCGAAGCATAACTAAGAAAGTTGTCAAGTCCAAGCAGATTGGCATAAGAGGCCAATGAAAAACTAAGCTGGTAATGCACTTGCGTACTATGGCTCATACGCTGGCTGACTAAGTCAAAGTAGTTTTGACATAGTCATGAGCATAGATACAAATTAGGGGTCAAACATGCTCTATATGCAGAAGAGGGGTCAAAGATGTTTGGTCTGGTGCAACCACATAGTTTGGGTACACAACGAGTCTCCTGAGTTGATAAGTTGTGTTAGTTGGGTGATAACTTAATATAACTCTCCTCACTTTGTTCCATTATGTACTCCCTTGGTCGCACGCCTTAGTCTCTGTATGAAAGAAGATATGTGATGATGAGAATGGTGGAGTCTTTGATTTGAATAAGTCGGGTCAGATTTGTATGTGTGGGAGATATTGGTTGCATCCAAATTGATTGGATCCCAATATTGTTGGGATATGCACCTGACTAGATATTTGATATCTTATCAGATATATTTCCGATAGGGATGGAGATCCTGTCCAGAATAGGAGAGATCTCTCCATACCAGTACAAATACGGATGTATTAGATATTTGTAGTGTACGCGAAATATACACATAAAATACAATTTCTCCCTTTTCTCTCTAATTCTCGTTCTTGGAGTATCATCGGATTCCTCCAAGAGTCTAAGGTGTGTAGTAAACGGTGGGCGCGCTGGTAGTGTCCATTAGGATGAGCTTATAGACGAACCATGTAAGATCCATCATTTGGTGAATCGATCAAATATATTTTCGTTGCATTCAATTGAGGTATATATCGGTTCCTTATATACGTGTTTATATATTTGTTAGAACCACGATTCCTATCCGATCTACAATATAGACTATTGAAAATCGGATACATCGTTGTAGGATCGACTGATTTATCATATGTTCTACAATTAATTAATTTACGCTAGAAGGATTAAATTAATACCTTTGTAGCGTGTGGCTTCAAACCTCCTAGTCTTCTCCGGTGTTCTCACGAACTGCACTGCAATACACGATGTGTGGACACCTCCTTGGATATATTGTATGCGTGATTGTGTGTGTGGAAGAAGTAATAATTTCCGTGACTTTATATATATAATGTCACATTATATTCTTTCTTTCCAAGTAAGGGAAAATTGGTAAAAATATCCCTTAAGTTTGCCCTAATTATAAAAATATCCTCTAAGTTTGGCCATTTTTGAAAATACCTCCTAACTTTCAAAAAGTTGGTAAAAATACCCTGTGACCGGGTATAGCCAGTGGCTCTTCCGGTCACAGGCTTATGTGGCGTAAAAATGGTGATTTGGCTCTGAAAATGCCACGTCGACGTCCAGCTACTTGGAATTGGTCATGTGCGACGCACATGACCAAATTAGAAATACACTTCAGATTTTAAAACGCGACTTACGCTATCAAATTAGATTAAGAAAATTCGAAAAGAAGAAATTTCTAAAATTTCTACCACTCATTTTGACTAAGATCCTATTTCTCCTGTGTATATTCCTGGTCGGCCCTCTGGATTTTTTATCGGGAGATCTTTTTCCGATCGCTCATTGTGACGACGGTTCCGACGAAGAATCAACAGGCACCGAGGCCGAGGAAATAGAAAGGAAAAGGAAATACGAGGGAGAGGGAGAAAGCCCCCCGCGCTGGCGGAATAGACCGACACCTCTTCCCAACGAAGAAGGAGGAGCATCCACATCCCGTGCTCAAGCCAACGAAGAGGGGCCATCTCAAGGCCCATCAGGGCAGCAGAACCTGGACTCAAGCAAGAGCTCGATCCAGCATGACCAACAGAGTATCTTGGTCCCTCCGGCCTCGTCCTCGTCAGAAGAGGACACTCCTACAGAGGAGGGAGGGCGGGATATAAAACAGACCCTTCGAGAAGCTATAGAAGAGGAAGTTCTCAAAGTGCTTCGAGTGAGTCATAGTGAGTCGAACACCTCCTTAGATGCAATAGATGATGTGTTGCAAAAGAGAAGTAAGAAGCAGCTAGAAGAGATACTGTCGGAAATAAAAGAAGGGGGACTGGATTCTGTCTATCTTTCTGAAATCGTAAAGAGACAAGACGTTCTGGACACGATCGAGGACGAAGATGAAGATGAATGACTCGACTCGCGACTGGGAAAACCAGATCTGGTAGGGAAGACAGTGTAATTTTCCCTCCAAGTTGGTGATTATGTGTCATTTTCCCCATTATTCTTTAATGGTTCCAAGTAGCTGGACGTCGACGTGGCATTTTCAGAGCCAAATCACCATTTTTACGCCACATAAGCCTGTGACCGGAAGAGCCACTGGCTATACCCGGTCACAGGGTATTTTTACCAACTTTTTGAAAGTTAGGAGGCATTTTCAAAAATGGCCAAACTTAGAGGATATTTTTATAATTAGGGCAAACTTAAGGGATATTTTTACCAATTTTCCCTCCAAGTAACATATCCTGATAGATATAGAAGATCCTGGATATCTCCATCTTCCATATCTATCAATATCCAATAAATTTATTGTATTCCAATAATAAATTATAGTATTTATAATTTATTATAGTTCATATTGAGCCACCGAAGGGACCCGATCGGACCCAATTAAATCAAGCTCCAATAAATTAATTATGACCCGGTCAACTCTTGACTTATCATATTAATTTATTGATTATATTCTATTCCACTAAAAGAATATAATTGCACTCTTAATTTAATCGGAATTATTGAAGCAATATATCAACAATTATTGTCCTCTGATTGATCGATCCAACATATTGCCCCCCTCGATCAACTAAAGTATTTGCGATAGGCTACCATGACCAATAAGCCTATGTTTAAACACTTGTCAATCTCAACATTCATCTTCTATCTGACAGTCATGTGTGACTACATCACACAAAGTGATTCGACAACAAATATCGAATACTGAGCTCAGATTTACTGTTCAGAGAAGAACCTGTGAGATCCTGATCATGCCTATGAAATAGGTGAAGGATTCCAATATTGTAAATATATGTTCTTTATCACTTTACTTTAACTCCCAAAACACCGAGGTATTGATCAATATTATAACAATCTCACTCTTTGGTGTCTCAAAGAATGTCCAATTGGTAATAAAGGTAATATTCACCACTTTACAGTTTATTGAAAATGCAACATACTAATCCATACAAAGATACCAAACCATTTCAAGTCTAATAAATCCAAAAGACAATAGAGTAGCATACGGGAAGTTAACTCTTGGGCTGCCAATACATACACCTACCAAGACTTCCCCAAACTTGGTCAAAAACCAAAGTTTCTGAGGAAGAAAGGGTACGAATTGGTGTCCTAACTCACAGTGATTTTTGGCCTTCTTCAATTCTATTTGGTGTTATCTCCTTGAATTTCACGGATTGGTCGGTTCCTCATCATCATAGTCTCTGCACTCTAAAAGAAGATAATAAGACAATATCTAAATATAAGTAACCAACCAAAACTACGAAATTGAATATACGAAAAGCAATAAACGTCAGGTTGCCTCCCGACAAGCGCCTTTGTTTAACGTTGTTGGCTCGACGGATGCTCTTTAAATAAAAAACAAACAACTATCTATGTAAATATATACTAAAGCTTAACACATAAAACAAAATCGTTCTAAACCGTTCCCCGGCAACGGCGCCAAAATTTGGTAGCGTCGTTTCCTACTACCAAATTAATGTATAGAAATATACACTTAACCTTATCCTACAACTCTAACTAGTAGAGTGGCAAGTAAGGGTCGATCCCACGAGGAACAGTCGAACAATTTTGCTTCATTGTATTAAGCTATTATTATCAAGAAATATAATGTAATTAAGCTAGAAAACAATAAAGAAGTTGGGGGGGATTTTAATGAAATAACAACTAAATGCTAACAAGTAACTAACTCTTAATCTATGTTTTTGGTGTTTTTGAATATAATAAAAAGTCTAGGCTCGATCTAATATCCCCTTGAATCCGACTACCTATTCATTACCGTTGATGTTCCAATTCAATGAGATTTAAACCCTTATCCCACAATCTACAAGGTCCGCTTATGCCAATTGTGTTGTCCCTTAATTGTGGATAAATCGAAGGTCCGCTTATCGATTTATCCCTACCCAAATCAATTAGTGATCCAAACAAGCTCTTTTCACACTAATTGATATTGGATGATTATGAACTAGAACAACGGGATAACTAAGGCATAAACCTCGATTAGATCGGGTTTAGAGGCCAAACTCTATATGCCACCAATGATATCAAGCATTGTTCGCTACTAAGGGAGATTGAAACTTCAACAATCACGGAAAGTGAAATTCAATCTCTAGCAACATACAATAAATGCCTCCCAAAGGGTGATCAATCCTAAAACAAGCATCTAAGCATGAGACAATCTAATCAAGCATTATAGAACATTTAAATTGCATAAATAAGGTAACATCAAGAGTCAATAATCACATTCTCATCATCAATCAAGGTTCAACATGATCAAGGGTAGAATTCTAGGGTGCTAGCCACCCATTACAACTATTACAAAGACAAAATAACAGAAAATTAAAGAAAACATGAAAATAGGATAGAAAGAACCAAAGGTTGGGGTTGAAAAGATTAAATAACAGAAAATTAAAGAAAACATGAAAATACGACCTAGATTGATGATACATGACTTAGCAAATGTATGATACACGACCTATACTTATGATACATGATGTATGATACACGACCTAGATTTATGATACACAATGTATGAAACACGACCTAGATTTATGATACACGACTTAGCAAAATTTATGATACAACAGTTATGATTATGATACACAATGTATGATACGCGACCTAGAATTATGATATACGATTTATGATACACGAGTTAATTTAGTGATACACGACATAGGACTATATGATGATTTTCGATGTAACATTATGATACACGTGCATCATGAAATCATACACGATTTAGGAATAATTATACACGTGTACATCATGCACGACGTAGAATAATTATACACGATTTATAATATATCATACACGAATACATTATACACGAAATAGAAGATTGACACACGAAGTCCTACAACATGTAGAAAAATGATACACGATGTAACTCATCATACACGATTTAAATAAGTATATGAATGATGACACACAAAATAAGTATAGTAATGTACCCCTTGACTGTTTAATTTAGTTATTTGATTAATAACATAATATTTAACTCTTTTACGCTCTATATCTAATAATTCGATGCTTCGTTAATGTAGAATGCATGGCCCCGGAAAAGGCCAAATATCCGGAACCGGAGAGCAACCGCCATTAGTTTTGTCCTCTTGAACATTTTTGAAGAGATTAAAAAAGAACTTGGATTGGTCGGCGGTGGTGCTCTCGAGACCTTTCGTAGGTGCTGTTTTGGGCACCTACTTGATTATCATCCCTCGCCTTCTTTTCCTCAGGCGGGAATACAGTCTTTATTATTGAGGGAGGTAGTAAAGACCGGTGCCGGTAATTTTGAGTTTTGGTTCCGCACAGGGTCGCGCCACACAAGATTTTCGCATCAGGAGTACGCACTCATAATTGGCTTGAGGTTCGAGGATACTGACTTCGACCCTGAAAATGCGCCGGCTCCGGCAGATGACGGTTTCTACAACACGATTATACGTTCGACTAGAAAGTAAATACTGGACGATCTTAGGGAGCACTTCCATCTTGGGGGGTTCAGGGACAATGAGCATGATGTAGTTGAGATTTTCTTTTTTATTTTTTGTTTTTTTCCTCCATCAATTTCAACATGAGAATTTGAAGAATTGAACGAGTATAGATACAGAAACATACAAATTAAATCAACTCCTAACTATATCTTCGTCCAAGAAATAAACTGAAGAGTATTGAACTGTTATCCAACAGGATAATTCGAAGAAAGGAATGAGTGTAGATACAAACACATACAAATTAGAATAACTCATAGCTAGATCTTATTCTGAGAAATAAACCGAAGAGATTTGAATTATTATCTAACATTAGCATATAATCTTCCAATAGCTTTATCAGTGATAACCACAACTTTCAAAATTTCACCGAGTTGTTCAAAGTAATTCTTCATGGTGTCCTTCTGTGTCTTGCATGTCATTCCTCCATCGAAGACCTTCGTGTACGTCGTGTCGCCGAACTGTCCTATTATGTTCGCCGGCTTCATCGATAATGATTAATTTTTTTGATGATTCAGAGTTAGTTTCTTCTGGAGCTGTAAGTCAGTAACGAAGAAGAGGATTCATGTTGAAGAAACTTACGGAGATTACTGGAGAGAGGAGACGAACTGGTGTTTGGATGAGGGAGAATTAGGTCAAAGAGAGAATGGAGGGATAGGGATGTTCACGAATCAATTCGCTCGTGAACTATTCGGATCTCGATTCGTGAAAAGTTCGATCGGGTTAGTCTAATGTGGCTCGTTAAAATAAATAAACTAAACTCAAGATTGATGATATTCGGTTCGTTAGCTCGCGAGGAAGTTCCTTTGTGGGCTCGAGAGCTAGTTCGTAAAAGTTTAAGCTAATGTACTTATAATTAATTTCTTATTTTATATTTATACTTATAAAAATATAGAATTATATAATAAAAATTATGCATTTGTATATATGTAATTGATTAATTTTAGTAGGTATGTTGTAATTTTAAAAATTTATAGCTTTTTTTTAATTAAATAATGATTAACAACATATTTTTAATTTATATTTATTGAGTTTCTTTTGACTCGATTAGACTCGCGAGAGGCTCGAGTAAGCTCGCAAGTCGTCCATATATTTGATAAATTAAGCTCGAGTTCGACGTGATAATTAATGAATCAAACTCAAACTCTTATATATTCGGGTCAGCTCGATTCGTGTACTTCCCTAGAGAGAGAGAAAAAAGGAGGAGAGAGAAAGTGATGGAGGGAAGAAAATAAAAAAGAAAAAGAAAAAAATGTTTATTACCAAAAGCAACCTGAGGTATACTGATTTTTACCACTAGCTCGAAATTGCGCGTGTGTGGCACACTCTTAATTTTGGCCGAAATTTATTAAATATGTTGTAATCGGTAAAACGCGAGTAAGTCGGGTTGCAAACGGCGACAAATTTTAAAATAGGATGCAAGTGGTAAAAACGGGTATACATCAGGTTGTTTTTGGTAATAAACCCTAATAATAATATAATATATGAATATTTAGGCTCAGCTTACGTCATTAATTGAACAAGATATCATATGAAGAATCGAAGAAAATATAAATAAATGAAAAGAATAATATATTGTGTTTTACTAAAAATGAACAATAATAATAATAATAATAATAATAATAATAATAATAATAATAATAATAATAATAATAATAATAATATTTTATGAATATTTAGGTTCACCTTATGTCATTAGTTAACTAAAAATCATATGAAATGTGATCGAAAATTCCATATGTTTAAGGCTTGAGATATGAATTTGAATTATAAAATGACTCTTACTTAATTAATACTCCCTCCGTCCCGGCTTATCTTGCACAGGGAGAGTCGGCACGAGTATTAAGAAAAGTTATTTTTTGGTTGTTTATTGACTTTTCAAAGGTGGATTGAGGGTGGAGATTTTGAGGTGGAGATATATTATGTTATAACTTTCCTTTTTTAGGTTATGCAAGATAAGGTGAGACGACCGTTTAAGGAAAGTGTGCAAGATAAGGTGGGATGGAGGGAGTAACACTTAAAAATAAAGTTACTAAATTAGCCATAAAAAAATTCACTAATCGTTTTTTTTTTCTTAGAATCCCACTATAAAAGAGATAAGAAATTTAAAAAGAAACTTTAAAATAAAAAAATTTATAATATTATGTATATTGCTGAAAAGACAGGAAAACAGAAAAATATTATCAGTATTTAGGTTCAAATTATGTCATTAGATAAACTAGATATCATATCCATGAAGTATTAGATGATATTTGAACTGTATAGTGCTCTTACCAAACAAATAAAATGTTGAAGATATTGTTACTAAATTAATCTTAAAATTTAAAATTCACTAAGGATATAATAGGCGAATAAAATTTTGTAAGAAATAACTCAAACTTTTATAATAGAAGTAGATTTGATTAAGATAAAATTCTCCAAAATTTATCAATATAACATACTTACACAAGTTATTATATTTAACTTATTCAATCATATATATTAACATGTAAAATAAAAGATTTTCATTTTATTTTGAATTAATAAAACGAGACATAAATTTTTTAAACAGCTATTTTGTTGGGACAAAAAATCTATTAAAATATGACTTTTTAGGACACGTACGTAAGATTAGCACACATGTACAATGGTGTTTACAGAGGCACATATGTATGTATAGCTAAATAACAGTTTCGCAAAGGAAAATAATTAGACGGCGTTTCACCCCAAAACTTGGGCAATCTTGGTTTTGACTTTTGCAAGAGCTTATTTTTACTAGGTAGAGTTGTAACGCGCTTCGTACCCATCACTATCACGCCACGTGTACACAAACAGCAACCCCCGTCTGATCAACCGGCATTTGATCGGTTTCTTTGTAAGCGCAGTAAAAGCTTGCATTTATCACCCCCTTCCAGGCTCAATTCAAAACAATTTTCACACACAAGAAAAATCAAAAGTAAATACAAACATCATCATATATTACAGGTTGTAGAGAGAGAGAGAATGAAAATTCTGTGGCTTTACTGATGAGAGAGAGAGATTAGAGCTGAAGGAAGCAGGAGAAAAGAAGATATTAAGAGGGGTATTTACTCTCACTCGTTTCCACCCATCTAAAATATTTCTACTCATTAATGAAATTTTCCTCTTCTTGCTTTTTAAATCTCCATGGTTGCTTTTTGTCTTTTTGGCCTTAAAACTAGGCTTCGAGAATTCTCAAGGTCATTGCAGTAGTCCTTGCCTTGGCTTGTTATAGGGTTTTCTATCATTCTTTCTTTCTTATATTTCCCAGATTTCTTAATCGATCTTCTTACTTCTGTAACTAATATTGTGAGGCATTTTCTATGAATCTTTCTGTTTCTTTATTTTTATGTATTAATTGTTTTTTTGCAGGTACCTGATAACTAAAGATAAGAACCAAATTAGGTTTTTCTAATAGAGTGCAGAAGCTAATAAGAAAAGAAAAAAGAAAATGTATGGAGATTATCAAGTACTGCCGTCACTAGGAGCAGGAGGGAATGATAATTCCCTTTTCGGCACATCATCGGTTCAAAACCCTAATTTTAATTTCATGGCTAATCTCAACTCGTTCAACATGTTTTCTCCTATTATCTCTGTAAGTACACAATACTCCAGAAAATTACTTGATCCTGCAGACATGTCGGTTTATAATTTTTGCATGCGTAATTTTTGTTGTGATGGTATTAAAAAGATAAAGATTGTGAAATGCAGAAAGAAGAAGCTAGTACTGGTATGACAAAGAGCAAAGAGGAGATGGAGAGTGGTTCGGGGAGTGAACAAATTGAAGGGCAGTCGGGAAATGAGCATGAGGCGGAGGAGCAGCAGCCACCGCCCAAGAAAAAGCGCTACCACCGTCACACCGCTCGACAGATCCAGGAAATGGAAGCGTATGATTTCTAGCTTCATTTAGATGCCTTGTTTATGTATGGAGTACAAACTAGTTTACTAATTTTTTATTTTATGTCTTGACAGAATGTTTAAAGAGTGTCCACATCCAGATGACAAGCAGCGGCTTAGACTAAGCCAAGAGCTTGGCCTTAAACCAAGACAAGTCAAATTTTGGTTCCAAAACCGCAGGACACAGATGAAGGTGTGCATTTCAGTGCCCCTCTCTCTCTCTCTCTAAAATATGGTCAAAATAACCGTATATTTTGGAGGGAGTGAGTGACACATTTTACTTGGCAATAACTCTAAAATTTCTCCTTCTTTAAAATTTATTTACTTTGGAGGATCTAAATCGGTAAAAAAACTCTATTGTTATTAAAAAACAGAAAAAAACCCCTCTTTCTCTATGTAAGGTCAAAGAGACTCTCTCTCTAAAAACCATGTTAAAACCCGTCTCTCATCTCTGTGTATATATTAAAAGCAACACTTTTCATGTATCCACCTACCAGAGAGTAAGAGGAGAGATTTGGTTTTTAATGGTAAAACCCTAATTAGTATTTCCAGCTGTTAAAACTGAAAACAGTAACCATCGCGACTTTCAATGGCATGAGTACATTAACTACGTATACAAGGTCAAAACCCAAACCCCTAATCCACAAACTTGGATGGACCCATAAAGAGCACACGTTAAGCTACCACCACACACAATGCGCACGCTAGCCATAGCCACACAGCACAGCAGCATCACATTAACTTTCAAGGCCTGCATATTGCCATTAATGTATGCAGTCAACCCCACAAACCACCAACCAGAAAAAAAAGATCCCAAGAGGGAACAAAGACTTCAATGCACCCAGCTTGTACGGTTAGGGTTACACTATCCAAGAGAAATTCCAAAGAAAATAAAAACAAAAATAACTTTAATTATTTTAAAAATGTATTATTATGAATGTAGGCACAACAAGATAGGCAAGACAATGTTGTTCTAAGGGCAGAGAATGAGGGGTTAAAGAATGAAAATTATCGGTTGCAAGCAGCGTTAAGGAACATTGTGTGCCCTAATTGTGGAGGTCCGGCCATGTTAGGAGAGATGGGGTTTGATGAACAGCAGCTTCGGATCGAAAATGCTCGTCTCAAGGAGGAGGTATGTATATACTCTTCTGTTCTCTTTTTAAACTAGTCACTAGTTAAATATTTACACTTCATTTATTATGTTAGGACGTTTGTTTGTGCCTCTTTTAAATGCATCATATAATATGTAAATGCTACAAGTTGTTGGATAACATAAGTATTGCATTTCCAGCTTAAAAAATATCATTACTCCATACTGGTTTTAGCTAGAAAAGTAGTTCATTTATTAAATATATTTGTTGTATAATGTTATTCTATATATGATGGTTGAGCAAATGCCTATGGTAGGGAATTGTATATAGGTGGTTCTCATTCTTTGTCCTGCATGAACTAAAAATTGCAATATAATCTTGTAACTTGTCGCCAGTTTAATCCTGAAGTTACCGAAAATTGAGAATTCCAAATGTTGGTGACATTTAGGTTAAAATAACAACCAACTGCGGATTATAAGATTACAATACTAGGAAGTTTTGATACTTTCAATGCTCATAACTTTGCCCAATTTGCAAAAACATGTTAGTCGGATTTTGTTGTGTGGCATTAGTCACCTAATTTGGAGAGCAACTAATGTTAATGAAGTTATTTTCACTCTCAAAAAATATATGCGTCAAAATTCAATATTTAGTCCATGTTTTAATTCTTGTGATCATTGGAATACAAATGTTAACTACAGTTTGATCGAGTATGCTGCATGGTGACACAATACACGGGTAGGCCAATGCAAGCTCTAGGACCAACTCCTCTCTTTTCACCATCCCTAGACTTGGACATAACTCCGTATCCAAGAAAATTCGATCAAGATCCAATCATCGCCACCGATCATATGATGATCAATCCTCTGCCACCTTTCATGTCCGAAAACTCTCACTTCCCTGGGACAACCACGTCCCTGGTCATGGAAGACGAGAAGCCCCTCGCCATGAACATGGCCGCATCCTGTGTGGACGAACTTGTGAAAATGTGCCAATCTGGGAAACCGCTTTGGGTCCAGTCACGAGGCAAAGAGGCGCTCGATCTTGAAGAATATGCAAGGTTGTTTTCTTGGTCATCTGTGAAGGTGAAGGCTGAGTTCAGGACTGAAGCCACGAGGGATGCTGCAGTTGTTATCATGAATAGCGTCACCTTGGTTGATGCCTTCATGGATGCTGTAAGTCTTGCAAATTATAAGATAGTTTAAGCATATGCGGCCATGTATAAAAGTAGTTAACATGATATTTGGTCAACAGAACAAATGGGTTGAGCTATTCCCATCCATAATATCAAGAGCAAAAACACTTCAAGTAGTTCATTCCGGGGTTTCTGGGCATGCAAGTGGCTCTCTTCATCTGGTCAGAACTTTCATTCTTTACTTTATTTAATCCTTCTGCAACGTATGTGTTTTTTAACTTTAAATATTTATGCTTGCAGATGTATGCAGAACTGCAAGTTCTTTCTCCACTGGTGGCGACAAGAGAGGCGCATTTCCTGCGATACTGCCAGCATAACGCGGAAGAAGGAAGTTGGGCGGTGGTGGATTTCCCTCTGGACGGGTTGAACAACATATACCCGCCCTCCTTTCCTTACTACAGAAGAAGGCCTTCTGGCTGCCTCATCCAAGACATGCCCAATGGATACTCACGTGTGACATGGGTCGAACATGCTGAAGTGGAGGATGGACCTATCCATCAAGTCATCAATCATCTAGTCACCAGCGGTTTGGCCTTTGGAGCAAGCCGCTGGTTGGCAGTTCTGCAGCGCCAATGTGAGAGGCTCGCCAGCCTTATGGCCCGAAATATACCTGACCTTGGAGTCATCCCATCACCTCAAGCCCGAAAAAACTTGATGAATTTGGCACAAAGGATGATTAGGACATTCTGTGTCAACATAAGCACTGGTTACGGCCAATCTTGGACAGCTCTTTCGGATTCAGCAGACGACACAGTTCGGATAACGACAAGGAAGGTTACAGAAGCAGGGCAGCCTAATGGCCTCATTCTTACTGGTGTATCCACTACTTGGTTACCTTATCACCATACCCAAGTCTTTGATTTCTTGAGGGATGAAAGACACAGAGCTCAGGTAATCAACACATATACACATACACACACACTCTCTCTCTCTCTAGCAATGCAATGCTAATATATGATTATGATCTCTTGGCAGCTGGAAGTAATTTCGAATGGGAACACATTGCATGAGGTGGCTCATATTGCAAATGGCTCTCATCCTGGAAACTGCATCTCCCTTCTTAGAATCAACGTAAGCCTTTTTTCAATTATTACCCAATTGACTTTCCCTTCCATATTTACTTGTAACTTTACAACTCTACAGTTACATATGCATTTTTTTCAAATTTTTATATTTAAAATCTAAATACATAAAAGTTCAACATCCTTAACTGCTTGGTAGAAATGTTGCCCCCTTACTTGTGGTGTAATTTAGAAATGAAAAAAAAAAAAAAAAAAATTCACTCCCTTAAAAAGTTAAAATGTTAAATTCTTCCCTAGCTCGGAGTGTAGCAAATTTACAATATTATGAATCTGGACTTGTAATTTTGAACAATATATAAAGGTAAAAAGAAAACGCTATATGGATGCTTCGTATACTTCGGATCCCTTGTCCTAATTATGATGTTCCAGCCATGCCTCACACCTTATATTACGCCATCTTAATCCAACATTTAAAACTCAAAGCTACATTGGCGTCTCAAAACTAACTAGTTTACGATACTACTCCAAGCTCAGATTGTCCACAATGTGCGGAAAGTTCTATAAGGTTATTGTTTTAAATCAGTAGGTCAAAAAATATATATACATATTGTATGATTTTATTACTGGTGTCCATAATGCTTGCAGGTAGCTAGTAACTCATCACAGAGCGTGGAACTGGTGCTTCAAGAGAGCTGCATAGATGATTCTGGAAGCTTAGTGGTGTACGCTACCATCGATGTCGATGCAGTGCAGCTAGCAATGAACGGTGAGGATCCTTCATGCATACCTCTCCTTCCCATTGGATTCGTAATCGAGCCCAACACTGATCAGCCCGACAATACTTCAACGGAAGCTTCAAAGACGGCCCATCAAGGGTGCCTTCTCACAGTTGGGCTTCAAGTTCTCGCAAGCACAATCCCCAGCGCCAAACTCAACCTCTCAAGCGTCACTGCTATTAACCATCATTTATGCAACACCGTCCAGCAAATCAACGCTGTTCTTGGCGGTGGTGATTGCTCCCCAAACCACGGCGTTTTGGGGGCAAGTGTGGAGAAAGAGAAAGAGGAAGGTTAAGGGTACGCAGTTGTTAGAGAAGACGTAGCTGGTATTAAAGTAAATAAATGAAGAAGATATGTTTTAGGCAAACCGAAGTTCTACTGCATACGTGTTAAATACGCTACTAGAGTTATAATAATACAGTAACTAGCTTATGTACTGTATTAATATAACTGTAGTAGGAAATATAACACTATTTGCAATAGGAGATTTGATCGATAATTAGAGTTCAAGTGTAGATTGATGGAATTGGGTCATGGGCAACATGATCGTTTTTTAGCAGAACTGAGATTGAGGACTGTTTTTTGTAATTAAGAAGTCAAGAGCGCACCAACCGCGATCCTAATTGCTACAGGTTAAGGCTTAGAAAAGAGGTTTTTGGGGGTAGCACAGGTGGTGGTTCGGGTATTGACTTCTTGTTCATGGTGGTTGGCTCTTTAATTAGTGGCTGTGTTTCCCTCTCTGTCTTATTTGCAATTTAACCTTCTTTCCCTCTTATCTTAGCGTACACTCCGTGCTTCAACATTATCTTACTTTTTCAAACGCTAATCTTTTAATATTTAACCTAAGAGTATTTTTTGCTAAACCTTTTCAAAAATCTTGTAAACTGAAAATATATTATAAATTGTATAAGTTACTAAAATGTTTGGATAATGAAGCGCTTATAAGTGTGTGAATCGAATGAATTCATTTTGCTTTGGATTCACGAGACTAATTTGAAATCCAACATCGCCCACATATTTTTAATTAGTGCATTTTGCTATGGATTTAGGAGACGAATTTGAAATCCAACAACACACATATTTTTAATTAGTGCGGAAGGCGTTTGTTCAATGTGTCTGGTATGTGTGACTTGTATGAAGTTTGCATGATGGAAGTGTGAGCAGTGTATATGAAGTGTGTTTATTATATGTAGTGTGTGGGAAGGAAGTAGTGATGTGTGTAGTGTGTAAAGAGTGTGCATTATGTGTGTAGTGTGCCTATGTGCTTGTACGTGTGTAATTTGAGTGTGAGGTATAATATCTTCTGAAAAGTGATGGAGTAAATGTATGTTTTTTAAGCTTACAAACTTTTAGAGTTTATCTTTACTCTCTATAAGTTGTTTAACATCTTATTTTACCATATACATTTGAAGGCCCTCCCTCGCTCCCCCCGAAACATCTTCTAGCTTAAATAAGAGTATTTTTCTATTTCTAAATTGTGATTTTCCCTGAGGGTGTTTGGCTGAGCTCATAACCTCTCCTAACATCTTATAAGATGTTAAAGAGCTCATAATTTCATTCAAAGTATTAGGTAAAAAATTTAAAATAAGATCTTCATCTCAAAATAAATTGTTGGAAAAATTCATTTTTGGTCCTATATGTCGGAGCTCGTCTAGAAAAAAATCTTGTATGTTACAAAATTTTAATTTTAGTCCTGTACATTTGGAAAAAATGACCAATTAATGACGCCACTGGCAAATTTTGCCAAAGTCGAACACCTGACACGCATGAGACCCCTTAAATTGGGGCTTTCCGACCAACATGCGGACGTGGCTATTTTTGCTGACTGTACAAGCAACATAAGAAATAAAATAAATCAGTAAATTAAAAGTTTATCCCCCTTCCCTCTTCCTTGTTAGCCTCACTCTCCTCGCCGAAATAGATTTTCCAAAACAAAATCCAAAAGACACTGAAAAATTAAGGAATTCATCAAAGAGACCTTCACCAGATGTCACCGATCATGGCCAATATTTCGCCGTCGTTTTTACCTTCGGCGCAAATACTAGGCAAATTTACCACAAAACCATCTAGCTGGCCACGTAAAATGAGAAGATTTACCACAAAACCATCTTGTGGATTTGGTTTTTGAAATCTATTCCGGCGGGAGAGAGAGGCCAACAGGGATGTGTGCAGTGTGCAGTGTGTGTGAAGTGTGTGCACTATGTGTGTAGTGTGTCTATGGGTTTGTGTGTGCGTGTAATGTAAGTGTGAATTAGACGATCTTCTGAAACTGAGATGGACCTAAATGTACTTTATTATTCTTTTGCATTTGAAGAGCATATAAACCCCCAAACATCATTTAGCTTATGAGTTTAGTTAAACACCCAATAAATAAGAGCTTGAAGGTTGGAAGAATAGTTCTTCCTCTTCTTTAGGGCTTTGATTGTCCCCAGGAGTAGGTTATTTCTCAGCATTAAAATGCTCGTCATTTTCATCATAAAGTTTGGTTGATGAGGAGGATTGGTGAACCTCCTTCTCAAATTCCTCCTTGTGTTCATCAATCACATCGAACACTTCATCCTCTTCGCTATTAGAGGACTCATCTATCAGCCTCATTAGTTGTGGGGCTTTGCGTTTCTTCTGCCTCTTGGATGGAGGTGCAGGTGATGAAGTATCATCAGCTTTCTTTTTCTTCTATCCAATCTTGGAATCAGCAGCGTTTTAGCCTTTTAGCACTTGCTTCTTAACCTAGATGATCGTCTAGAATGCTCACTAGTTTTTGCTCAAATGGACCTCTTATGAGAGTCAACAAAACCCAAGTCAGCACCTTTTGGGGCATCTACATTGAAGGGATAACCAAGATCACCAGGAAATAGAGTGGTGATCGAATTAGGAACAAGTTCTGCTCCCCCTATGAACGAACCATCGGGATTTTATGGAGGGAAATCATGTGTTTCAGACGCTGGTGGAGGAGTTTTGGATGACGACGATATGGAAACTTGAGGGGTATCAAAGTGGGCAGGTGGCAGAATCAGACTCGGGGTAGGAAATTCAGGGTTTGCTATCCATTAAAGGTTTTGGTTTCTAGGCTGATTAGCAACCCCATAGACATGAGACGTGTCCATGGGTGTCCCAACCTACGAGCTAACTCTAGTTATAGATGAAGAAGTAGCAGTGGTTGGATGGTCAGTTTAGGGCGAGATCTCTATAAGAGTGGAGACCGGAGTTGTCATTTGCCCGTGAGGGAACATCTATCGGCAAGTTTATCCTGTTCGCGACTTCAACAATGATGAAATTGGTGAGGTTTGCAAGATTGCTTGAATCCATAGTTGTTTCGGAAATTTTGGCAAAGAAAGAAGAAAAGGGTTTGGTGTCCTGTAGCAATTCGATTAACAGGGAAGAGAGAGTAAAAATAGCAGAGCAAAAATAATTGATAAGAATAACGAGATATATATCAAATCACATCCCTAGTAAATAGGGATACTTTTCCCCTTCTAATCTGTTGTAATTTGAATCACAAATTCAAAATTACTGACAACTCTAGTAAAGACGCAACAGATAAAAACAATTATCACAAAAATAGGGGGTAAAAAATAAATGGAACCATAATATGACTATGTCTAATAAAATAGGATCATGCAGAGATTGGGTTAACCTACAGTTAAACATGACAGAGTTTTGTTTTGTTTTTCAAAGACTCGAGAATATGACTTTGGTTCAATGATTTTTTAATCCACCATCAATTTTTTACAAGAGCTCACAATATTCCCAGTACTATGACCCTAATTACTTGGTGATTTAAGATTAAAAGAACTGAGTGATTTTTCGACATAGAGTACACTTCATTGTGAGTAGAGGTGGGCAGCCGGTTCAAAGAACCGTGGAACCGGCGGTTTAGAACCGGCGGTCAACGGTTCCAAAACCGTTGACCCGGTTCCGGTTCCAAACCGGGACCGTAACCGGTCACATCGCGGTTCGGTTCCGGTTCCACCTAGTCTGGAACCGGGAACCGCCGGTTTAACCGTCGGTTCCACAGGCGGTTTACTCGGCGGTTCCACGATTTATTATTATTTTTTTTTAAATTCAAAAATGCCACGTGTCACGATCTGGTGAAGTGTCCGTAACGGACGGCGTGATCTTCGTAGCCGTTGCAAGAACCGCCGGTTTTCCGGTTCGAACCGGCGGTTTCGCGATTTTTTTTTTTTTTTTTTTTACGGCCATGATCTGTTGGCCGTTGAAAATCAACGGCCCATATCATTTGGTCATTACAAATGCACAATTTCAGATTTTTAGGGGGGGGGGGGGGCTTGGTTTTTGGATTTTTTTAATTTTTTTTGTTATTTTAAATTTCAAACCCCTATAAATACATCCAACTTCAACACAAATCACTACACCTCTCTCAATCTCTCTCAATCTATCTCAAGCTCCCCCAATCTCTCTCAAGCTCACTAGTCTCTAGTCTCTACCCTCAAAAAAATTGAATTTTAATTCCATTCTACCAAAAAAATATTTATTTCTTCTAGTTCTTTTTCTTCAATTATATTTTGTTATTTGCATCTTTATTCTTCCTACTTCTACCAAAAAAATGTCTAGCCGAAGGGGAGCTTCTTCAACTTCATCATCTCGCGGTTCTCGCCTTATCTCCGATAAGGGGAGAGTCATGCGCCGGAGGAGTATGCTCCACTTCCACCTCTTCCTCCACCTCAAGTATTGTTCGACCTCAATGATGATGATGATGATGATGATGACATTCCAATTGATTTGGATGCCGATGACATAGCCGCTTGTCTAGGTAAATTTTATATTTGAGCAATTTATTTTTTAAGATTTAATTGTATTATTAATTATAATTTTTCTAGTAGTAAGTAAAATCATTTTATATTTGAGCAATTTAATTTTTAAGATTTAATTGTAGTATTAATTATAACTTTTCTAGTAGTAACTAGTAAGTAAAATCATTTTATATTTGAGCAATTTATTTTTTAAGATTTAATTGTATTATTAATGCTAACTTTTCTAGTAGTAAGTAAAATCATTTTATATTAGTAGTGTTTTAATAAATTTAAATCCTATTCAGTAATATGTTTTTTTATTTATTTCAAATAATTTAGGAGAAAACGCCGCCGCCGCATTTGCCGCTCAAGAAGAGGGAAATCAACATCCAACACAAGAAAGCCAAAGTCAAGGCCAAGGTGGAGGACGACGATCTCGTAATCGTAGTGCTTCACAAGGAAGCCAAGGAGATACGGCGGCTTTAAAATCCGAGGTCTTCACTATATACTTTACAAAAGTTCTAGTACCGGGATCATCAACCGACTACAAAGTCACTTGCAATTATTGTGGGGCACCTTATAGTTTCAAGCACGGAGGGGGATATGGAACACTAACAAAGCATGTCAAAAAACATCATCCCGATAAGTGTGGACTCGACCAATCCCAAACCCAAATGCCAAGATACACCGTTGGAGGTTCGGATTCTAACTCTCGCTCTCCTTTATTTTCCTTTAGTGAGACAAGATTGAGGAGAAATTTGGCTAAATTTGTTTTCGTAAAGCATTTACCTTTTAACTTCGCCGATGATGGATTTTACGAAGATTTTATGCAACTAAGTTGTGGTCCACAACATAGGAAGATTTCTAGAAGAACATTAACTCGGGATATTGCGAAAGTTGTCGGGGAATTTAAACTTGTTTTACTAAATATGTTTGCTTCACTTAAACAAAAAGTTTCAATATGCTCGGACATTTGGGGTGATCATTGGCAAAATCATCACTACATGGGCATCACTTGCCATTGGATTGATGATTCTTGGATAATGCAAAAAAGATGAATAGGTTATAGAGAATTTGATACCGAGCATACCGCATCAAACATTTGTCACAAAATTATTTCCATTCTTCAAGAATACAACTTGGTTCAAAAAAAAAATTCGATATCTTTCGATAATGCTAGTGCAAACAAAGCTTCTTTACCCCCAACTTATTGATTTTTGCAAGCCATCTTGTGGAGGTAATTTTTTTCATATTAGGTGTATTTGTCATTGTTTGAACTTATGTGTGCAAGATGGCCTAACAAATTTCAAAACATATGTTGCTCCTATTAGAGAAGCAATCACCACTATTTCTAGACATTCCTCTTTAACAAAAAAATGGGCAAGATTTTGCAAACAAAGAGGAATTCATCCCAAAAAATTTTCTTTTGATGTTCCTCACCGTTGGAATTCTACATATAAAATGCTCAATGATTCTTACATGTATAAGGAAGCTTTGTGTGCATTTTTTCAACACCATCAAGTTGGTATTTGTTTATTTCCCAATCAATGGGATGCTTGTGCTAATTTAATTTCACTATTAAAATTTTTTGAAGATGCAACTAAGGAACTTTCCACTTGCTACTATCCTACTTCACCTTTGGTTCTTGATCATTGTGTTAAAATTGCACTTCTTTTTAATGAATATAAAGACGATCCGATTTTGCATGAAACGATAGATTCTATGAGGAAAAAATGGTTAAAATATTTTGAGGAAATACCCGATTTATTTTTAGTAGCAAAATTGTTAGACCCTAGGATTAAAGAAGATGGCTTAGAATATTTGTTAAAAATGTATTACGAAGCATTGTTCCCCAATGAAAATGATGTCCTAAACCCCTTGCATATTGTTGCCAAAGCAAAGAGTCTTTTGTTTGATATTTTTAGAGAATATAGGATCCAATTTGGTGATGGTAATGATAGTGATGTTTGTTCTAGTGGTCTTGGTTCTTCAACCCAATCCGTTGGAAATTCGAGTCTTGCCCGTTTGCAAAATTTTTACGATATTCGTTCATAAAAAAAGGCAAGATCTTCCTCTAATCCTTATGGGGAAGTCGAAAAATTTTTACAAACTACTTTTGAGGAACTTTCTTTTGAAAATAATACCGACCTCCTAAAGTGGTGGTCGAAAAGATCCAACTCCTTCCCGGTTTTATCTATTATTGCCAAGGAAATTTTTGCTTGTCCCGCTTCAATCGTTTCGGTTGAGCAAGCTTTTAGCATTGGAGGATACACCTTGGATGCCCGAAGATCTAGATTAACCGTGGAGAATCTAGAAAATCAACTCCTCCTTGAAGATTGGACAAAAGCCGAAAAACGAGCTCAAGAAGTTGACTTCGATGAAGACGAAGAAGGAGATACACTTGATTTCAACACCGGCTCATCCGGCACACCACCTTCTCAAGGAAGTGAATGTGAATGAGCACAACCGAACCAACTTTATTTCGAAAGGTAAGTAAGGTAAGAGAACTACGTGGGCTTTGATTCCTTGACCTTAAGCCGGAAGATCGAGGATACGTAGGCAATTTGGTACTAAGTTAAAAATTAGTTTTAATTTTTAACTTAGAATCAAACTCAAGCCCTTTAATCTTTTTCCCTTTTCCTTCCCAATATTATTAGTTAAAATTGTATAGTTGTATTGAACTTTGTAGGTTGATTGTGTTTTTAATTAGTGTTATTGTATTAAATTTTACTTTGTAATTTAAGAAATTATAAATGGTATTATAACATTTAAGTTAAATTTGACTTATTAATTTTATCTTTTAGAAACTATAAGTTGTATATTTTATAATAATAATAATAATAAAAAAAAAAAGAGAACCGTCTAAACCGGCGGTTCGGAACCGGAACCGGCGGTTCTATGCCGGTTCGGAACCGTAACCGTAACCGGGGTGTTCCCGGTTCGGTTCCGGTTCCAGTAGGGACGGTTCCAGGAACCGGCGGTTCGGAACCGGAACCGGAACCGGGAACCGGCTGCCCATGTCTAATTGTGAGTGTCGTGCCCCTAGTTTTCTTCATCACTCAAACTCTTTCCATACTTCTTCTTTTAGCATGAGAAGTAAGATACATCCATTACCATGTTCTGGGTTACTCAATTAAAGAAATATTATTTGGATCAACATCATATTCTTTTGCTGACTTGTGAAGAACAAAATAGAACTACTATCATTTTAGTTGTATATCAACGCACTATACTACTATATGCTGCAAAATGAGATAAACAAATAAATAGTGCATACATGACAAACACGGATTGCCTCCAAGGTTGGGTATCCTCCAGTATGCTCCTTACTGGATCAAACAAACGCTTAGAGACTTTCTCAAAATTAAAAATCTATCATAATCTAGAGTCTTTGTAAATATGTCTGCAAGCTGATTTTCAGTGGAAATATGATCACTGCAGATGATATACTTTTCAAATATGTCTCTAATGAAATGATGCATTATATCAGTATGTTTGGTTCTAGAATGATGTACATGAATTTTAAAGTATCACAGTACAAAGTTAGAACTTTGCTTTCAAACCCATAGTCATCAAGCATCTGTTTTAACCACAATAATTGTGCACATGAGCTTCTAGCTGCTACGTACTCGGATTTGACAGTGGAAAGAGAGACATAATTTTGTTTACGATTATGCCATGGCAAAGATTTTTGCCAAGATAAAAACACCCTCGACTAGTGCTTTTCCTGTCATCTAAATCACCTGCCTAGTCAACATCAATATAGCCAACTAAGTTGGTGTTGGTATCCTTGGAGTACCAAATTCCCAAGTGAACCGTTCCGCGACATACATTATAATTCATTTCAAAGCCTTCAAATGAGAGTCTTTGGGACAGGCTTGATAGCGAGCACACAAACACACACTATACATGAAATCTGGACAATTTGATGTTAACTAAAGTAAACTGCCAATCATAAATCGGTACAAGGTTGGGTCAACATCCTCCCTAACATTGTCTTTATAGTTGTTTTGGATAGAACCCATAGGAGTTCTCATGTATTTAGCATAATCCAAATTGAACCGTTTTATTAAACTTTCATACCATGCTCATTTCAAATGTACAAGACATTTATTTTATCTGTAACCCTAGGAAAAATGATAGTTCACCTACCATGCTCATTTCAAATGTAGAAGACATAGCTCTAACGAACTCATCAAGTAGAACTTGTGAGATTGATCCAAACATTATATCATCTACGTCGGTTTGAGCAACAATGATGGAAGATTATGTTTGTTTGATGAACAAGGTTTTGTCAAACTCTCTTCTAATTAAACCAAATTTAATTACCAATTTAGTTAAGCGGCCATACCAGACTCGAGGTGCTTGTTTAAAACTGTATTAGGCTTTCTTAAGCCTGTATACGTGATCTAGTCTGAATGGATCCTCGAAGCCTTTTGGCTGCTCTGAGTATACTTCCTCATTGAATCTTCCATTTAAGAATACATCCTTGACATCCATTTGATGCAATGTGATTCCAATATCGCATGCAATTGCTAGGAGTAGTCGAATTGACTCGATTCTAGCCATAGGTGTGAAGGTTTCATCGAAATCCACCCCTTCAACTTACGTATAGCCTTGAGCTTGCCTTTTTATGAATCAACTTGCCAATTCATCAGTTTTGTTCTTAAGATCCATTTTGTACCAATGACATTATTATCCACGGGCCTGGGCACAAAATACAAAACATGATTTCGAGTGAATTGTTCATGTACCCCGTGCATGACATTGACCAGAAAATGATCTTTAAGAGCTTCAGTAGCATTCTTATGTTCAATTAATGAAACAAAGTAGGAAATATTTACCTCATTGCATGTGGAGAACATGCAAACCAACCCAACCATGTTTCAAGTTCACACTCCTTCACAAGCGTTTCCTATCACCTGGGGGATTGAGTCAACTGATGGATCAACTGACATTTCATTTTCAACTTCTTTTGGACCATCACTCTAATCCTCTACATCATCCTGTTTTGAATCTTTCCTATAGAATCAGCATAATCATTGAAGACAAAATTGATAGATTCGTGGATGCTCCTAATCTGAAGATTATAAATCCTATATGCATGATTATTTAAAGCATAACCAAGAAATATCCCTTTGTCGCTATTAGAATCGAATTTCAGTGATTTTCTCCATTATTCAAGAAAAAACATACAGAACTAAAAACATGAAAGTAGTTAAGATTAGGCTTCATTCCTTTTAAGATCTCATACGGGCTCATGGTGGTGTCTGGTCTCAAGTACACATAATTAATAATACAACAAGCGGTGTTCAATGCTCCAGCCCAAAAATGCTTTGCAAGCCTTTAAAGAGTTAAGCATCGCACGTGCCATTTCTTGTAGGGTGCAATTTTTTCTTTCAGCAACTTCATTTTGCTAAGGAGTTTTTGGAGATGAGAACTCTTGAAAATACCTTTTCACAAAACTCGGGAAAAAGAAGGGTTTTCAAATACTTTCCCATGATCGGATCTAATGCGAGCAATGGTGGCACTTTGCATGATCTTAAATCTAGTAAATAAGATTTTGAATGTTTAAGAGGCATTTTCTTTTTCACGCAAGAAAAACACCCAAGAAAAATCATCAACTATCACATACAAATCCCTCTTACCTCCTAAACTTTCTACCTCTACAGGATCCATAAGATCCATATGACGTAGCTCAAAAGAGTGGTAACAACATGTTGGCCTGAATGTGGGACAATCTCGTGACTAACACGAGTTTGTTACCCTTTTGGCAATCGCCACGGATAAAATCATGTTTCTTCTCAAGTTTAGGGATACCTTTCACGGCTTCAAATTTCACCATTCTGTCTAAATTTCGAAAGTTCACATGTTCTATCTTTTGATGCCACAAAATTATGTCATCAATTTGCGATCGATTGCACCTCAATTCACCAGCTAATTAGCAATTATCAGCTGACATTCGACCATGTATAACACGAGTATTTGAACGATTGAATACATCACATGAGTTTCATGTGAACTTAACCTGTAAATCATCATCGCATAATTGACTAATACTAATAAAGTTAACAAATAGTCCCTTCACATGATACACATTATGTAACTTAGGGAAACCTGGAACATTCAGAGTTCTTTCTCAACCAATTTCTCCACTAAACCCTCTTCCATAAGTCACATGACCTCCTTAACATGGCATATAATTAGTTAGGAAAATATTATTTCCAGTCATTTGGCGAGAGCAGCCACTATCAAAGTACTAAGAAGTTGAGATGTTAGTTCTTAAAGCAATAAATGCAACATTGCATGATAAATCAGATTTACAAATCCACATCTATTTTAGAGAAGATTTTGGTTTTTGGACAGCTTGGTTACTACGGGGGTTGGTAACCTCTGAGTCAACTCCTTATCCTTTTTTACATCAGATTTTATCTTTCGAAAAAAAGGTTTAATGTGACGGAATTAAGCCGTAATGACATATGAATTTTCGTTTCCTTTTACCTTTTACTTGTTTAGGTGATTTAGCAATTTCATCCCTTGTCGTTTATAAAATAACAATTATTTATTCGCTGCTACACTGTAAATCATTTCCGACAAATTCTCTATTACTTTCAAATTTTCTTAAAGTCCCTACCAAGCCCTAAATTTCTAATTTCCTCACATTTTCCGAATCCCATATATATATATATATATATATATTAGATGACAAGATAGATTCATGTATGTCTAAGAGGAAAGGAGAGTGAGGTTAGCGAAGGCTATGGACAATAGGACATCTACATCTACATACAAAGTTTCATCTATTTACACGGCGGGGGCTATTTCTAAACTATGAGTTGTTTGTCTATTTTAAATGTCTTTATTGTGATGTTAATATCTAAGGACAACATTCCATAGGCTATAGGCAACAGACTATATACGAGATTTTTGCACTTTTGGTCCCATAGGACATCTGATTTTTTCATTTTGGTCCCAAAAGTTGCAAAATGACCCCATTCGACTAGCCAGTTGCAAGAATAGTCCCTTTTTGCAAATATAGTCCCAAAAAAATGCAAAAATAGGCCCAAACCGTTTCCACCTAACGTTTAAGGCACATGTATGACACGTGCTCGTTTGCTGACGTCATAATCATTTTAAAAATATTAAAAATGATGTCATAATTTTGAAATTTTTGCAGTTTTGGTCCCATTGGACACGCTTTATTGCATTTTGGTCCCAACTCTCTCACTTTTGACCCCATTAGACTTAAAAAATATTTAAAAATTATAAAAAAAAAAATCTAAAATTATTGTAAAAAGAAAAATAAATTTATTTAAAATATCACAACAGTAACCGAAAATATTAAATTTAGAAAAATTAGTTTTCGAAAAATTGAATTTTTATAAAATTTTAAAAAATGAAAATTTTAAGTTTATTTTTATAAAATTTTAAAAAATGAAAATTCAACTTGTTTTATAAAATTAGATTTTCTTAAAACATTATTTTCTAAATTCTAAATAATTTTATATGTTTCATAAATTATTTTAAACTCTTTTTAGAAAATTAATTTCTTCCTAAAAATACTTCCAACATTTCATTGATACTTTACATATCTTAAATGAAAGTTTTTAGATTTGAAACTATTTTCTTTTAATTATTTATCAATCTATTGTTCGAATAGGGAGAAAAACCTCAGGTTGACGATAGGTTAATTATTTACAAATGCTATTAATTATTTGTGACATATATATGCACGTTAATAAGCAACTATTCCTGGGGTACAACTTTAACCCGTCTTATTTGAATTATTATTCTGTAAATTATCCAAATAGGGTTGACAAATCTGTAAATTATTTTGAAATCCACAAAAAAAAAAATATTATTTAAAATATGTAAAAATATCTATGTAATGTCGGAAGTATTCTTTTTTTAAAAGAATAAATGAATTATCTTAAAATAATTTAGAATAATTTATGAAATATATATATATATATATATATATATATATATATAAATTATTTAGAACTTAGAAAATATTTTTTTAAGAAAATCTAATTTTAATTTATCCAGCACGTTATTTCCAATCAATCACATATTCTGAAATTCAAAGCCATGATAATACTAATAATAAAATGACAACAAGATTAACACGTGAAAGAGAACAAAATGCAGACAATTGATTTTAATTCATATAAAATCATAAAGCAGATAATTGATTTCAATTCATAATTTTATAGTTTTTACATAATTTTCTAGTTTTTCATAATTTTCAGATTTTAATTAAGAATTTAAAAATATTTTTCTAGTTTATACATAATTTTTATAATTTTTCAGATTTTAATTCAGAATTTAAAAATATTTTTCTAGTTTTTACATAATTTTCATAATTTTCAGATTTTAATTCAGAATTTAAAAAATATTTTTCTATTTTTTACATAATTTTCATAATTTTCAGATTTTAATTCAGAATTTGAAAATATTTTTCTAGTTCTTACATAATTTTCAGATTTTAATTTAGAATTTAAAAAATATGTTTCTAGGTTTTACATAATTTTCATAATTTTCAGATTTTAATTTAGAATTTAAAAATATTTTTCTAGTTTTTACATAATTTTTAGATTTTAAAAATATTTTTTTTGTTTTTACATAATTTTACATGATTTTCAGATTTTAATTCAGAATTTGAAAATATTTTTCTAGTTTTACATAATTTTCAGATTTTAATTCAGGATTTAAAAATATTTTTTCTAGTTTTTACATAATTTTCAGATTTGGTACCAAAAGTGCCAATTTTTTGGGACTAATTCTGCAACTGTAATAGGGGACTAACATGCATATAATTAAATTTGCAAAAAAATTAACGGTTTCCGTAACAGAAGGACTATTCTTGCAATTGTCCAGTCGAATGAGGTCAGTTTTGCAACTCTTGGGACCAAAATGAAAAACTGAGATGTCCTGTGGGACCAAAAGTGCAAAAATCTCGGCTATATACTATGCTATCATGTATTCAAATTACTGTTTTGGATTGTATTTCATGTGAACAAATCTACAATGCGAGGTGGTCGTGTTTATTCAACCCCCAATTCTCGGGTCATTCCGAATTTAGGTTAATTTACCCTATTAATTTAACTAATTAAAATATACATATTCATCGAAATGGATGAAGTTAATACTAAACAAAATCGATTATGAGAACACACAAAATAACTTCGGGCCGATACAAAATTATTACAGCTCGTGACAGAGTTGTAAGAATGGATAATGGGAAATCTCAACAACAAATGCGGAGCCCAACCTAAATCATATATTTCAAAAGCTACAATAACTAAGTCTTAAATTTTGTTCCAAATTGCGAAAATAACTTAATTCCAACTAAAAATTGTGTCACATTCGGTAGCTTCACGCGCTAATGATCGGTCCAGACAGGATAAACTCTATTGTAACACCTGAGAAATGAAATTGTAATGAAATTAGAGAAGGATAAAATAATGTTCTATCAGTTCATGTAATTGAAAGTCGCTAACCTATCTTATTCAATCTGGTACAACTGGATTTTTTAGGTCAATCAGCACGCCCTAGTAGATGTTGGTATGAAGTCGGGACATTTTTGCCTCGTATGATCCTTTGATTTGCACACACCACACCTTCTCTCTTTCCGAGTACCAGGTGGTGGTTGTGGTGCGTCACTCATGGAAGGGGATGGAGAAGGGCAATCACCTGCAGATATTATGACCTGCCCATTTTCATCGACCACACACATGAGGCTTATGCCTCGTAGAAGACTCCCCCCAGACGGATAACACTTTTCTTTAGGGCGACCAACTTGCTTAGGGTTCTCTAAGGGCTCGCAGGGGTCATCTTTCACGATTTTCGGCACATTCCATTGTCTAGGATGAGGCACTGGGTATATCACGCGGCCCACATATTATGGAGGTTTTCAAGCTTGTAACAAGGACCAATGTAGGCATGTTGGTCGTGTCTCACCTTCCTATTAGGAGCCAATTCAAAGATAAAATTGAATGCATGTGTGCCACAGATAAATAATTTAACGAAAGTTTGATTTCTAACGACGAACAAACCTGATTGCAGCTGCAGCGTGTGTATAAGAAAACAACCTGCAGTCGAACATTTTGCATGAGAAAGATCTTTTAGATAAATTTACAACAAAAACCTTTCTATCATCGACTACTTTGAAGAAACATGCGTCTAAGTTCGTAACCGTAAACTTTGCACTCTAAAGGACATTCTTCAATAATCTGCCTGCAGTGTTAGCAATCAGTGGCCCGAACATTAACAAACCAGTCCTTGATGATACCCCCGATAACCTCGAGAACTATGCAGACTCTTGCCCACAAGATTCGTTTATTGAAGCTCTCCGCAAGGTTCGAATTCATGACACCAAACCATCTCACAGGACACATCGATCGAGCCCACCGTTGAAAACCTTTAGTATTCAAATTTGGTATGCATTTAGATTGACGGTTTGTATGGCGGAAACGTACTTTTGGAATTACACCACCTTGTATAGATATGTTGCTCTGAGGAACAGAGCCACGACTTGTTGACCATATGTGGCAACATTTTGCTTCAAATGATAGGAGCATAAACCGTGCACATCCGTGGGAAAAATGATTTTCATCGCCAACGCTATACCAGCATGACCATCGATCCGATACAATGATAAGGTTGGCAGGCCAGCCGTAAGACTATCTTAACTTAAGCAAAAACCAACTCCACGAGTCATCAGACTCCACATCGTCAATACCTGGTTGCAAGTGGAAATATCTTGTTGTTCCCTTCCTTGGTCACAAAAACAAAAGTAATGCCTTTGTAAGTACCCTTCAAATGAGTACCGTCAACAACAATAACTGGCCGGCCGTACCCAAACCCAACCCTAGACGCCCCAAGGGCATAGAAGACAACACAGAACCTCTCCTGAGCATCTACATCGTGATCGGTGAATGTTCCTGGATTTGTTTCCTTTAACAAATGAACGAAGGAGGGTATCTGCCGGAAAGAGTCTTTTACATCCCCATAAATTGAAGCATACACATGGTGCTAGGTCATACTTAATAGTGAACGAGTTCTCTGTTTGAAGTTCAGACATCATTTGCCTTGGATTCAAACTTGATCCCTCGTGTCTTAAATCATTTTCAAAGAACCCACCAAGTACCTTAGAAGATAGTACCCGAGGTGCGCTGCAGTTAGGGTCCTGCCGACAATCATGCTCAACAAGCTTCCACACTCTCCATATCCCGCCAGTGCCATTTGCTTGGAGACCGAATGAATAACTCTCAATTTTGCAAGTGATTTCAGGTGATAAATACCCACGGCTATAGTCAACTCCTTCTTCGTTTTGTACAAGGTCCCCAAGATTAGAACAATAGAAGAATCAACTAAGACAGATTCTTCACGATATGAGAGGTTTGCACTAGCATGCCTGGTATAACCCTCCTCCTTTGAGAAAGCCCATCCGCAGGGGGATTGTTCACATCGTCAAAAGATTCGTGCAGTCCACTTGTGTCATGTGCATGTAAGTCATTAAAAGCATTCGGAAGTGGCGATATACCAAAACCACAATAGTATATGAAAGTCTGTGTACTATTCCTTTTATCGACACCGTAGCAATTATTCATTTTGTAGTGAATGGTATCACCGAAAGGCACGTCATCGAAAGAAAGGTCGACCGTCATAAAGCCCATCAATGCCACAATTGATATTGTCGAAAGAGTTAGAGTCTCCTAAGTTAACTACAAATTCATCAGACGTGTTTCTTTCATCCCAGTCGGTGCCGGTGTTATTAAGTGGAATTGAACTCGACCCCGCAATATCCCTAGGTGAACCACCCAAGTTTTGAGAGTAGAATGTCTGCCCACCACCATATCTAGAATGACCAACAACTTCCACATAATTGCCGTTTGACCCCTTGAAGACATAAACATATCTTCCGACCCCAATTGCCGTTAAGGTAACAAATATAACAGGGTCCTCGTTCGACATCAAAACATGTTGTAGATTAATGTCGTTCTTTATCTTCATCTTAATAGTCCTTCTACCATTGGAATCTAGTGATTAGAGGACATAGAAAACTTCATTGGTATCTCTAGGACAATTTACTGGATGTTTCTAGTAGGGAGATATAGCTTATACCGGTCGGGGGCACGGGAATTATTTCTTCTTCACCGTCCTCATATTCAGGGTTTTCCCAATGCCCACCAAACCATACGACGATCCGTTTCCAACTCATCTATGTCAAAGGAAAATATTTGCATTAAATTATTACATTAAATTTTATGATTTTTTTAAATTACTTTTGACGTAATTATTATTGATATTTTAAATAATGATTTTGGTGTTTTAACTACTGTCATTATACTATTTTTATAAATTATTTATTATTAAAAAATTTTATACTTCTTATTATTATTTTTATTAAAATTTAAAAAAAAATCATTACTTTTGAGGTAATTATTATTGATATGTTAAATAATGATTTTGGTGTTTTAACTATTATTATTGTAATGTTTTTCATAAATTATTAATTATTAAAAAAATTACACTTCTTATTATTATTTTTATTAATATTTTTTTATGTTATAATTTGTTAATATTATATTATTTACGAAAATTACAATTATTAGCATTATAATTCAATTTTTGTATTATTATACTGTAAATTTTCGGAAAAATTGGTTAAAGTGTCATTTATGTTTCACATAATTAGTTACATATCCTTTATGTTTTGGCATTTTTTAAAATGCCCTCTGACTTACAAAAAAATTGAATAAAATGCCTTGCAACCGGCTGTTGCCTGTAAATCAGCAGGTTATTGCTGATGTGGCGCGCGACTTGATGATGTGAAAACGTTTTTACCCCCTCTTCACCAGAAACAACAGTTTGCTAAAAATAAAAATGCCATGTCATTAACTTTTGGGAGGGAAAATTACACTTTAACTAGCACTAACACGCGAAAACAAAACTCACTAATAGCAAACAAAAATTAACTCTCAATTTTTAACCAACATACACACCACAATAGCGAAAAACACCCATGATATTGCCAACATAATTTTCAGGTTGTTCTCGTTCCCCTTTGTATTTTTTTGCAGGTCTTCGATCCTTTGTGCCAGCTCCATTATTTTCGGTTGTAGCTCCGAAGCGATTGAATTGTCTCTTACCCATAGTGGTGGGTCAATCCATTAAAAAAAAATCACACCCACCTCTCTAAGATGACAGGAAAAAAAAAATAACAAATTAAAAAAAAAAAAAAAAAAGACGAAATAGATAATCCGATTGTCCATTCTTCCAAAAAATCTGAGGAAAGTTTACTTATATTCCAATTACGACCACTGTAGAACTGTCTCCCTCTTTTCCCTTCCTTTCTAGCGGTGCATAGGACCGCTCTTATACCACAATCGCATAATAGAGACCCCACCGGTGACGTGTTGGAGTATGACATTTTTTGTATAAAGGCTGCTGCAGAAAATTACATACCACTTCAACTAGCACTAACACACAGAAACAAAACTTACTAATAACAAACAAAACTTAACGATCAATTTTTAACCCACATACACACCACACAGGAAAAAACATCCATGATTAGCCAACAAAATTTTCAGGTTGTTCTCGTTCCCCGTTGTATTTTTCTGCAGGTCTTCGATCCTCTATGCCAACTTCATTATTTCCACGTGTAGCTCCGAAACGATTGAATTGTCTCTTACCCGTAGTGGTGGGTCAATCCATTCAAAAAATTCACACCCACTTCTCTAAGGTGACAGGAAAAAAATAACAAATTAACAAAAAAAAAAAAAGAGGAAATAAATAATCCGATTGTCCATTCTTCCAAAAAATCTGAGGAAAATTTACTTATATTTCAATTACGACAACCGTAGAACCGTCTCCCTCTGTCCCCTTCTTTTCTAGCGGTGCATAAAACTGCTCTTATACCGCAATCACATAATAGAGACCCCATATGTGACGTGTTGGAGTACGATATTTTTTTGTATAAAGGCTACTGTAGAAATTGGCCTCTTTGTGTAATTTCCAGATCTGCGTATGAAGAAGAAGTGATGTGGTCCTCCATTTTATATGTAGGGTAAGAAGAGTGGAGTTTGGAGGGAAATAGGTTAATTTTCCCTCACAAAAGTTAATGACATTTATTTATTTATTTATTTTTTTTTTTTTTTGAGCAAACTATTATTTTTGGTGAAGAGGGGGTAAAAAATATTTTCACATCATCAAGTCGCACACCACATCAGCGGTAACCTGCTGATTTACAGGCAACAGCCGATAGCAGGACATTTTATTCAAGTTTTTGTAAGTTAGAGGGCATTTTCAAAATATCAAAACATAAAGAACATGTAATTAATTATGTGAAACTTAAAGAACATTATAATCAATTTTCTCTAAAAAAAAATTAGTAACAATTGAGGACATTAGTATTGTGCACGATAAACGACTCATGTACACAAGATCACATCATAACATTAGGCATGGTCAACATGTACACACGATATAAAAATAACAATAGAGGAGGGCATCATTATTGTACACGATAGATGGTAACCATGCATAAACTTCTTAATCTGCATTATCATTTACACGAGATTCAGTACATTTTCTTTTTGTACATACGCTCTTTCAACATGCATTATCATGTACATTATATTTTCCATTTGTGTATACGATATCATCTTTCATGTCCACGATATAATTATTTATCGTGTACACGATATATTTGCTTATCGTGTACACGATAGGCATATATATCGTTTACACGAGTAACTATTCTCGCACAGTCGTTCGTGGACTACTTTACATGTTTCTCTTGTACACGATATTGTGTCTGTATCGTGTCCATATCGTGTATCTATTGTAACATTAACTACAACTCATGTACTTACTGTGTACAAGTGATATTACGCATAATATGTTTTCTTCCCTTCTACGCGAACCATATGCAATATTATGATGAACGAGGTACACGATATTAAATGATGGGGCGAGCATACTTTATGATGTTTGCTCTCCATTGGGAAATTGTATTTTCGTGCCAACGTGATGTTAATTTCTACACTGTTGGAAGTTCGGGAGACTCGTAATGTGAGGGTGGTGAGGGAGACAAACCAAAAATGGTAAACAAGTTGGATGACATTAATATAAAGTAGGGGCAAAATATTAAGTACACATAGGTTGTGTTTACTTAAGGCTGGAGGAGGCTGAAATACTGTAGGTTGAGGGAAATAAAGTAGAAAGAAAAGGTTGGGTTAAATAAATGAGTGTTTGGTTTTGTTGGTTGGAGAGTTGGTTAGGGTTTTCTTAGTGTAAAATGTGAGAAAAAAGACAATGTAATATGTGTAAATATATTGTCATCAACCCTAAAAGAAACATAGCTCGATTGATCCAATTCTCAATAAATTGCGTCAAGTGCTAAGTAAACACATGCATAGTTGTGGTTTTTTATCAAAGGAAAAAAAAAAAAAAAATGGTACCAACCACCTGACATCAGTGACATGGCTATAGTGTCGGCTAACCCTTCTCTTTTTTGTTCCTCAGTTAGTTTTGGGCATGAGCCTCCTTTGCCAGCGTCTCAAACCGCCGGGCCATTTTGGGTAATTGCTTTTCTGCCGACCTAAGGTGAAGGCAAAACAAGTCCAAGTAAAATTTTGTGAACAAAAATCATACTCCTAATTTTCCTTAATTTATGTGATGCACAAATGTGTGACCATACAGACAAATTAGAAGTAGTATATCCCACGCAATCCCTCCATGCTCCAATTCACAACTTATTTTACAGTATTATTATTATTATTATTATTATTATTATACATTCCCATTCTCAACACAACACAACACAACACACACACCATGTCTCTCCTTCTAAACCCCCATCCTTCTTCTTCTTCGGCTCTTCTCTCTCTAAAATCTTCAAACCTCTCTCTAAAATCAACCAAACCCCAATCCTTCTCCTTCTCTCCAATTCCCAGGCGCTTCTTCTCTATACGCTCCTCCTACGACCCGCCTTCCAACCCCGACGCCTCTTCAAATCCGGCAATTGCCGATGAGTGGGGGGAAAAATCGGATCCAGAGCCCCAGCCCACCTCCAGATTCTCCGCTGTGGATCCTCCTAAGAACGACGATGAGTGGGGAGGCTCCGATGTTGGTTTGAGCAATGGAACCCCGGTGGAAGTCACTGAAGAAGAAGACGGGGTTGGGAAACTATGGGAGCTAAAGAGGGCTTTGGTCGATACCGTTTACGGCTCGGATTTCGGTTTCAGCACCTCGGCCGAAGTCCGGGCTGAGGCCCTTGAACTTGTTTCTCAATTGGAGGCTGCGAATCCAACTCCTGCGCCCACAGAATCCCCCCAGTTGCTCGATGGGAACTGGATTTTAGTGTGAGTTTTATCATTATTCCTCATAAAATGTTTGATTTTCGCAAGAGCTTATTGTGTCATGTATGTTATGTTCTGATTATTAGGTTCTGTAATTTGTGTGATGGAGATATTGCAAATAGAGAATTTGTGAGGATTCTGACCCTAATGTAGAAGAAGATGAAAATGAAATCCTCTATAATATAAGAACGGGAATAGGATTATTCATAATTTATATGTGTCTCCGTTTAGTATTAGAAGATTGTATGCCCAGGAAGCTGATTATGTCATGCTACCAATGCTTTCATCTATGGATTTGTGGAACTTTGTTTCCTGTGATGTGAGAATGCAAAATGGACGCAATTCAACAGTCAAGAGCCCTTCAATTCGATAGAGTGGTCTGGAAATACTAGCGTACAAACTTTATCAGCCCTTCAATTCAATACAAACCTCTTTATAGTTTCCATGCCTGTTTTAACTGTCTATTTTGTTAAGAAAGTAACACAAGTCCGCATTATGGTATTATGAAATTATTGCAGATAGCGCATCGAAATTTACAAAATGAGCCGTCCTCTTTTACCAGTCAAAGTTAAATAAAATCCGGTAGCATCACCATTTTGAAAATCACTGTAGAGGTTATGCCAAATTTCTTAAAACAAGACTTGAACTCAAATGGAAAAAAGGAAAAAAAGTTAAATGGATTGAAGTTAAAATGCATACAATGAAGTTGGAGAGTTAGAGAAAGCAATTTTGGCCTCACGTTTTTACTTTACTCCCCTGCATTAAAGGTGGCATGACAAGGCTTTTCTGCTGCTCTAACAGTTATAGGAAGGTACTTCGATGGCGTCTCTCTTAACTGCTTATATGAAATGGATTTTTAATTATATGGAGACTATCAGTTATCCAGTGAAACCCTTAAGGCCTTTGAGTGATTGTTTGTGAGACTCATATTTTCATCATGGTCAGTTTTCTTTCCAACTCCAGTAAGCTGTGTATATATATTCTAATCCAGTTTCTCTGCCAGCATAAATACAACCATTAGATTTTTTTATTTTCTTCCTCAATAAGTATTTTAGATGTGAATTGAGGAGGGTAATAAGTTCTTGAAGTCCCAAGAAATCCTCTTCATCTTCTTAGTCTTAGCAATTTCAAAATCTCTCCAACTTGCAGTACTATCTTTTGAGACAATGTATGTCCACGTAGAGAGGGTTGGCCTTGTTTGAAAACCCAGATATTTACAGGATAAAATAAGTGAATATGCTATTAATCCAAGTGATGATTCCTTGAAGATTTAAGTTTCATGAAGTTACCATTATCCATGGGTCTTACTGTATTCTGAGTTTCCAATCGCAATGGGGCGGGTAATGAAGAGATCGGATATTGTCCTTAGATGTAGAAAATTAGGCAACCCGTGCTCAATGTCAGTGATTTCTTTACATCTACTTTTCTTAGCTGCCCAACAATTATATTTTCATGCTTATCAGGAGCCGCTTCGTATAATACTCTCTCCAGTCTCCCCTGTGTAAGCAGTGCAGATAAAAGCTTTGTATGATACAGTTTGTCGAGAGAGTTTTGTAGCCTGAACATGTGAATTTTTTTTTTAACATGGTTTCTTTCGTGCACTTGACTCACTAGGTTATTCCTTTCATACATGTGAAATTGCACATTTAGTCACTGAATTTTCATGGTGAGCACATACTTTTCACCAATGAAAGGATAAACTGACTAAATTTTAGTAAAAATAGACCAAGAGTACAAAGGGGTTTACGGTTGTATTGAGCATTATCTGCCCCTGAACATGACCTGCAGCGGAAGGATAAACAGAGAGGCAGACGTATAGCATTTTAAAAATCTATTTCATGTACGAGTAGAAAATTCATCACTGTTTGATGATAGATGATAAATCTTTTTAAAGATCTCGTACACCTCTCTCTCTCTTTCTCATAATTTTTTAAGTTTTCATTTTCTTCTTAAATCTACAAATATTCTATTGTAAGAAAGTGCATCTATATAAGAAATTGAGGCTGGGATTCATCTTTTAGAGCATCTCCAACCCAACCTCTATTATAGTGTGGATTTTGCACTAAAAATACAATTTGATGTAACTAGTAATTTATCTTATTATTGTTTCATTATTTTTAAATATGCAAGATTAATAAAAAAATTAAACTAATTTTTTTGGTAATTAAATTTAATTGAATTAGATAAATTATTAAATACAAATATAACATTTATGTAGTTAAAACTGAATTTAGGGGTATTTTGAGCATATAATGTATAAATACAGTTTTTGTGTGAATGAACAGTGTCCCCTTATTTATTGGGGGACACTGTTCATCCCCCAATTATAAAGGGATGTTTTAGAGTGTGGTTGGAGGGATAAACTCTAAAATTCCCCCCAAAAATAGAGTTATTGTGATGGGTTGGAGATGGTCTTATCATCAAAAGAAACAAGTCTTGAGCACTATAGCTGCAAAAACAAATATGCTAGATAAGAAATGAGTGGCGTCTGCAGATACTCTCTATTGTTTGCAACACCACCAGTGATTTTTCAGTTTTGTTTTCATCCCTCAGGTACACTGCTTCCTCTGAACTACTGCCGCTGCTAGCTGCAAGCAGTATCCCGTTGGTGAAAGTCGAAAAGATTACCCAATCTATCAACACAAGCAGCCTTACCATAGAGAATTCCACCACATTATCCACTCCTGTTTCCACTATATCTTTCAGTGCTTCTGCATCCTTTGAAGTCCGTAGCCCATCAAGAATACAGGTATGACATTTATTATCCAATATGACGACAAGAATCAAATCAAAAAATGCTATTTACTTTCTGTATGATATGGCGTCAGTAGATATCAATATGTAGAGTTCAAAATCTTGGGACTGATGGATGTTTGGAATATCAATCTCGTATGATACACCAAGTTTAACAATGCTGCAATGCTATAGCCAGTATGGAGAATTGTACCATGCGCGGTCAACATACACTTTGTGTTTTCGATTCTGCATCGGGTGCAATGCACCGGTGTAGGGCTGCCACATATTTACACACATACATGATCGTGTAGAATATGCACTCCATGATTGTAAATTAATTTTCTGTTTGGCAAAAAATTGCAGGTTGAATTTAAAGAAGGGAAATTTAACCCTCCAGAAATCAAGTCAAGCATAGACCTTCCACAAAGTGTCAACATTTTCGGGCAGAACATAAATTTGCCATCAGTAGAGCAGTCCCTGGGCCCATTCCAGAATGTACTGGAGAGCATAGCACGTACTATTTCTGGCCAGCCTCCTCTTAAGGTTCCAATTCCTGGTGAACGCACAAAATCGTGGCTTCTAACTACATACCTTGACAAAGATTTTCGTATTTCAAGGGGAGACGGGGGACTCTTTGTTCTTGTGAAGGAAGGGAGTTCACTCTTATATTAATCCAATGGCATTGCTGAAGTAGTTAACATGATTTAGATGCCATTCACATATGTAGTATAGCATTTCATTTTGCATACTGCGAAAGGTATAAATTTTTGCAATGAAAAAGCTACACTAATACAAAATCTCACTCATCGCGTTCGCAGCTTGTTATTATATTAATATCCAATAAGTCACTATTTGCTGCCTCTTATTACAAATCCTTGACCGTGGCCATCTGACTGGGCATTTTGTCTTCATTTTACAAACAAGGTTTAGAATCAGTGTTGCAATTACAAACTAAACAAGTGTTTTGGAGTGATGCAATACCCCCAATTTTGTACCTACTGGTTTTTAGATATCAATGAGGAAATTGCGGTTTTGGTCCCACGGAACACAGGGCAGTTGCATTTTGGTCCCAAAGGTTTCACATTTGATCCCACAAATATAAAATCGAGTACATTTATTCCCATGAGAAATTTCACAAGCATTTATAGTCCCAAGTTTTTGCATTTTCAGTCCCACAACGTTTATCATTAACGTTTTCGGTCACGTGCATAGCACAAGTCCATTAAATGACGTAATAAATATGAGAAAATTGCACTTTTAGTCCCCACGGGACTCGAGCAGTTGCATTTTGGTCTCAAGTTTCACGTTTGATCTCACAAATTCAAAATCGAGCACTTTTAGTCACATAAGAAATTTCATAAGCATTTATAGTCCCATGTTTTTTTCATTTGCAGTCCCATTTTCTTTTTTTTTTTTTTTTTTTTGGTCGTACATTGGTCCTACTCAATTTTTTTGGGCATGTTTAAAGGGAATAAGACGTGTTACTTCAACACAGGGGTTGATGGTGATGGGTCTGAAGAGATGGAGAGGGAAAGATTACACAAAACAAATTGGGAAATGGATGGAGATACAAAGGGAGATGAGGATATATGAGTTGGGGTCTTTGCTCCCCTTCATTTTGCTTTTTGGAGGGGAGGTAGAATGATTGATTATATGTGGAATTAGCATGGTCTAGGTGGGTATAATATAGAGAATAGCTGTCGCAGTTCGCATGCGGGTCGGATCGGTTTGATGCGCACTGGAGCAGGAAGGGAAAGCCATGGGTGAAGCTTGATGAAGGGTGGCCTTGTCCCGTGGATCATTTGTGGGCCCCTCATGATCTAGACAAATTAATTTACGAAAGTATAGTAGATTAAAATAGAGGAGACCGTTGATGATCCCATGTACGAGGTATTTTTTTGGTTAGAATTCAAATGAATTTGGATTTGAGAATGTAGAGACATGAGATGTTACATACCATTTTTCATGCAACTATACAAGTACAAATTACTAATAATGAAGATCTTTTCAGATCCTACAACTTATAATCAGCTTTTCTAGATTTTCAAAAGTTAATTAGAATGTACTCATTTAAATGAAATTCATAAAGTAGCAAATCTCTTGTTATTTCGATGTTCATGGATATGGAAAACATTAATTTTTTTTTTTTTTTAACTATGTTCCAATGTTCTGTTTGGCTGGGATCGAAAAAGAACTTTTCTTGCTGACATTTCTCGTTTATATAGAATATATGTTCAATATAAGGTTCATGGTCCATTATTTTGCATTCATTATATCCACATAAAGGGCCGTGGAGAATTGTACCATTATTCTACTTCACATAATTTTCATTATATGTGTGTTTAAATTATTGAAATGTTGGTTGTAAGAGATGGAAGCATAGCAGAAAGATTCTTGCTTCCTATTACATTTTCATAGCTTACTCATAGAGAATCAATTTATATTTATACGATTTTTTTGGTTAGTGATTGGGATGAATTGGTGTGTCAAAATCGAATATCAAGCAAAAACTGAGAGGCGAGATTCAGTTACTTTATATTGGTAATTTATATATTTGATCATATTGCTAAGTGTGTCATATATTAATCAAAAGCTCCAAATATTTCAGATATGAAGGTTGATTAAAGAGGAACATTGAAAGGGGAGGAAAAGAGATCTAATAAACTATCAATCAAAAAATTAATTTTTGGAGGGAAAAAATAGTTGTTTGGTTTGGGACGAAAAATGCAAAAAATCTTGGGACAAAAAGTGTTTGTTTGGTTGGAACACAAAAACTTTGGGACTAATAGTGCTTGTTTGGTTGGGAACAAAACTGCACAAAATTTTTGGGACTAAGAGTGCTAGTAAAGTTAACAGAAAACGTGACGGTGGGAATAAATGTACTCGATTTTATATTTGTGGGATCAAATGTGAAAATTTTGGGACCAAAGTGCAATTGTAATGTGTCCTGTGGGACCAAAACCACAATTTCCTCAGATATCAATAATGCAACATCTTCTACAACATTTGTATTATTGAACAATGAATCACTTAAGTTGCATTTGGATGGATGGATTTGCAATTCTTAGTCTCAAATTCATTATCGTTGTTTGGTCTATGATGGATTTCTAAATCCATGATTTCATTGAGCTATATTTTGAAGGATTTGAGTGGATTTTAATTCCCTTCTAACTTAAGTGGATTTGAAATCCATCGATTTGAAATCCATCTATTTCAAATACCTCAATCCAAACACAACCTTAGTGATTTTATATTATACATGTTACGTGTCATTTGATGGTATAGTTATTGTAGAAGATGTTGCACCCTTAAAATTAAAAGGAGATACTCCATTAGGTAGCTTCTTAGCAACTTATACTACTTACATGATTATGTAAGGGTATACTTCATAAAACGTCGTAAGTAGTCAATGTTTGTTACCTTTTTTTAGGGTTTAAGCTTCATGATTTAGGGTTTAAGACTTAGGGTTTAGGATTTAGATTTTTTTAATAATCCGTTAAGGTTACTTCTCAAAGCTGAGATTAAGACGTGATCTCCCTACTATATATTATTCTACCAAATACAAAAATTACTTCATGGCAGTACCAGTCACAAACTAATAGATTGTTTGGAATCACAACCTAAATGAGAAATAAATAAATATACAAGACAAATAAAAGAGTCCACAAAAATAAAAATAATAGAAGAAGCCCACTACTGCAAGCACAATAGAGATGATGTGGAAGCCCATTTTCAATAGCCCAAGAGATTAGTCCACCTCTAAAAGAACAAGCCTATAAGCTAATCATATGTAAGTGCACAGTGAAAATGGCATCCAGGCCCGCAATCCTACTCCTCTGGAGGCCCACTATCAACAAGTGGTCCAATCACCATATCCAATTCATTAAATATAATAGTAAAATTAAGCAATACATCACCCAAGCCCAAGCCATAAAGAAAGATAGATTGAGGGTCTTAGACTCCAAAACCCACAAATGAAAGAACATGAGGCCCAAGCTCCCACTCAAAGGGCCTAAACCTTACACGCTTTCACCATTTGCAGAACTATCATTAGATGTATTAAATGTGTGAGTATTCAATGTAGACATCAAATGAGTTTTAGCAATACTTTACCGGTTTTTTCTACCCTACCCCCGTGGGTATTACCCGCATGTATTATACACCATTGGATTAGTGTATAGATGCAGGATGAAAATAATATCAACCCTCCACTTTGTATTTATACACCAATCCAATGGTGTATAACACATGCGGGTAATACCCAAGGGGGTAGGGTAGAATTAACCTACTTTACCAATCCTCACCATTTGCAACACTATCAACACTTAAAACAACATCATCTTACCCAATATCATTCATATCCTCACCCAAATCATCCAACACACCATCAAATTCATCTAATTTCTCAAATTCTTCAAAAATGTGAATGAGAAAAATGATACGACCAAGGGTAGGGGTGAGCATGGTTTAGAGTTGTTAGAAGATCTAAACATCTCCATAAACGAATAAAAGTTTGGAGGTATTCAGAGATTTCCAAAAAAAAAAAAAATCTCTAGAACCGCTATGCTTATGGGTTTGTTTCCTTTCGGAGATCGGGTCTATTCAGTTCGAGTATTCGGAGTTTTTTTTAATCTTTCCATTTGATCTTAAAAATATTGATATCAAACATGCATGAAATAATTATACTGCGGTGCTTAAGATGGTGTCATATTCTCTTAAAAAAGATAATGCAATATTAAATACCTTATAAGTTAATATATTAAAACAGGTCATAAACCCGAACTTAAAAAAATAAACTTCACAAGTTAACAAAGTAGGTTCTTTGTCTAAAAATGAAAAGCAATAAATTATAAAGTTATCAACTTTCGATATACCTCATGGACATTTTCTCGATTCTTTCTTTAAACTTTCATATATAGAACTCTATTCGTATAGATTTTGTTGGGATTTGGAAATATTATGTAGTAGAAAAGAGAAATTTTTAGGGCATGTTATAAGAGCATTGTCCTAAAGAATTTATTTGAGTAATCTCCCCAGAATGCAGCAGAACTTATAACTTAAGTTAGGAGTAAGAATCACCGAATGTATGATATTATCAAGCCATCAATATTGTAGTAGATAGAAGAAACTTAAGAAATATATATGATGAGTTTTTCTACACTTATTCTCACCAACTTCTAGTATATATATGTGCGTATGTGTTGGAGCAACATTATCAAATGTATTAAAAAGCGAAAATGCAAACCATGAATAAGATGGCAACGATTAAAAAACATTTAAGCAAAGCGTTATTCATCAAAATAAATGATGACGTTTCAAAATTAAATAGATTAGTAAAGCTAATTAAAACAAGACAGCCATTAGTGAGTTTGACCTTAATATTTTGACTACATTTAATGTCTTTTCAAATTATTAAATTAAAACATAATAATTATATATATTGCAATATATAAACTATCTCTTGTGAAATATAATTATTCCAACAATCCACGCCTATTTTAAAGAAAGTATTTTGGTGAAAATAATGAAAACTTCTATTGTTGGCTAAGAATGTAAAATGCATCGAATCTGGCGTCTTTTGGACTATGAATAGAGCTAGAACGATAAGGCAAAACTCACGGAACTTTAGTGAAGTTATTAACTCCTATGAACAAAAGTCTATTTAGTCTAAGTAGAAATTCTTTCCAATCACATCCTACACATACTTTCGGTGTCCAACGCGGTGTTGTGCTTTATCAGTTGTGTGCATGCCTGGTTGTCTATGAGTGCTCTAGAGACTTAGCCAATATCTCATACGAGCGGCCCCACTCCACACTCACATAGGTGAGTCCATCAAGTATATTCTGCAAATAATATATCACAATAAGGGATATGAAACTCATTAAAGCTTTCAGTTTATCCTCACAATTTTATAGTCTAGCACCACACACATCATAAGAAGGGACAAGATTATAAAGGCGTTAGCAAGACTAACAAGTGACTTGTTATAACCGATATGAACCTGGTTCATGGGATCTCCAATCCCACAGGTTGGTTTACCATCATTCTTAATCTCATGTTGGCTTTAGAATTTGGTGTGAATCCCCTCGATGTTTTGAAATTAACTCTCTACCTGGGCTTTGTACTAAAATTTGTGATACTCAATTTCGACTTCACATAATCCGTCGATATAACTGAATGTCTTAATAGTTGTTTTCACCACTTCATCTCTTAGATGAATGTCTATTTTCACGTCTAACTAAGGGCATCAAGAGTGACAACCATTTAACCTGACACCGTGGGAGCCGCCGATAGCAAATCAGAGTTAGCTGAGGGCGAATCAGAATGAGCTAGAGCAGGAAAGAGGACACCCCGGGCCGGAGGAGCCGTAAATTTAGGGTCGGGCCCCTCCTATTTCTTCTTGTATGGGGTGCAGGAGGGGGTCTCAAGGCATTCCCCACCATATAGTACCAAGCCTCCTCATAATCAATATGTTTACAACCCATGCAATAGGCAGACACATACTCATAAAAAATTGTTGCGGATTTCTCTATCACCACACTACAACACAATCTATGTAACCCTCTCTTTGGTCGCATCCAACTCAGCACAAATTATAGCAAGAGACACTCGGGTCCTTCTCAAGGTAGGCAAATCAATTTGCAATGGCGTACCCATAAGATATCCCAACTACATACAATGCATCATAATTAAAAAAATGGAACGACAGACAAGATAATCTGCACCAAACCGGTGCTAAAGCAGACTCAAACATTATAGAGTAATAAGGACAACCTCATTGGACAACCCGTAGTAGTCAAAGACACTCCAAGCCACAATATATTATAATCAACATCCAAGTTAAGCATCAACAAAATCTGCCTAGAATTAATGAGACTTCACCCAAACCCCGCAAGCGATTTCAAAGCAGCTAAGCCATTAGAAATTTTCCCAGTGGGCACATTATGTGAAAATTTCCCAACAAGAGCAAATTGAATAGTTTTATTCAAATCATCTAACTCATCAACAGAAAAAATAATTTTAGGCAGACTATCATCAGAACTAGACACGACACCAATTGGTCTTACTTTACCATTTTCAAACATATCAGGCTTAGTTGCACTCACATGACCAGCTGTAGAGCCAATATTTTGAGCATAAGATGGTCGAGAATAAGTCTACAAAGTTGTAGACGCCCTAAGTGGAGTAGCGGTGACAGGAAAGTTGGGGCATCCATAGACATAAGAATTAACCCCTAAGGAGTCGAAGCAACCTAATTAACCCTCTGAATGGGCTCAAAATTCATGTGTGGCAGAAAATCACCCGAGGAGACCGAGAACAATCAGGACTGGACGGCATGTGAATCAACACGTCAACATAGAAACTCACACGTGCAATAATAATTAGGGGTTGATGCATCGTCAACTGAGGCTGAGGAGGGATCAGAGTGGGTGGGGTGGTAGTGGATGACAACAAAGGGTTTTGGCTTGTGGTGGCGCATTGGGCATCGTACCACCGGTGTGCAATTGAAGAACAGTAGCGGTAGCAGTGATAGAGGCTGGTGCAGTGAACGATGATGGAGCTAGGGGTTGTGGAAGACGGTCGTGTGGTAGTGGCGAGGGCCATCGACAACAGCATGTAGTGACATACATTATGCATATTCTAACAAGCAGCGACAACAGCAATGTAGTCACCATCGTGGAATTGGAAATAAACCAACCGGACCACAAGTATTAGAGACACAATTTGATCATCAAGAAGTCTATGATTAGCATCTAAGAGTTTCAGATGGTTTGAGGTTTAGGGTTAGGATTAAGGTTCAAGATGTAGTGTTGACGGTCTAGACTTATAAATTTTATAAATTTACAGAAAAAAAAAAAAAAAAAAAAAAAAAAAAAAAAAAAAACCAAAACAACTGGTTTCTGTTAATTTATGTTATATTTTTTATCCCAATTTAAAAGATACACTTGCAATTCCTGAATAGGTAATTCTATTGTTGAATAAGAGAATTATATCACAATCATAAGTATGATTTCATATTTTTTCAAAATTCTTCAGTAACTCCTATGAGATCTAATCACAATCCAAGGTTCCTTAAAAATAAAAAGATTCCCTTTCAAGAACCCTAAATCTTTCCTTTAACACATCATTCATTGTAGTTTCAAAATGAATTTATGTGAGCCTCTTAATGAATACTAAGGTTTGGTAGGCTGAAAATATCAAGCTCCCTAAAGAGATTCCTTCTGCCTCTTTAGGACAAGTTTTTTCATAGTTATCAAAGTTAAAAAAACCTCCCTCTTCAAGATAATAAAGACAGAGAATATCAACTAATTAAGGTCAAGAATACTAATAACTTTACATTCTGGGAACCCTATCCAAGAATTGATCAAGGAAATATAGAAAAAGAAAGTATTTCAACCATGTTTTCTATTAATGCTTGAGGGTTCAGGATTTAAGGGTTTCTACAAAGAACATAATGAATGTTCTATTGAGGGTTACTGCGTGCTTAAAAAGTTTATACCTCAAAAAGTAGATAAAAAGAAACAAAATCTTGAAAATGAAAAGAATAAAGAAAACACAAGGAAGATCAACTTTTCCCCTGTATAGCAGGCTACTAATGCATATTGAAGAGAGAAAGAGAGGTGAAAGTTGTCGACTGACCAAGATCAATTAAAGGCACATGAGTTTCACCACGATTAAAAGTGGATCAAACTATGTTGGTCCCACGTGGTAGAGGTTTAAAAGAGGGTGAATAAACCTCTAACTCGATTTTTCTTTTTAACTACTTTGAGCAATAGTTTTCTGCTTACTGTAAGAAACTTGTTCTCATAACAAAGTTGTTATAGTAAGCTAACTTAAGGCAGTAGGCACAAAGCAAACTGGTCTTAGGTTACTTACAGTAAGCAATGCTTAGGTAGAGTTTTATGCAGTGGAATATTATGCAATCTATTTTTTAACAAATTAATGCAGTATGTAAGTGGTATGCCAGTAACTAAAAGAAATATAAAAGTAGACACAAAGTTTATAGTGGTTCGAAGGTGGGGTAATCCTTCTACGTCCACTCTTCCTCAAGTGGGGAAAATTCAGTAAGTTATTCACACAACACAAACTTAGCTACGCCGAAGTCTAAATCCAAACTTAGCTCCTTACAGTAGTTTTTGCCTATCCTCGGAAAGCTACTCATCTACTATACATACGTTCCTCAGAACACCTAGTTTACTTTGAATCACGGATTCAAACAAAGACTCCCCGTTCAAAAAACCGCTCGTGAGATTGATTAATGAAAGTTTTTCTTCAACTTCTGGTAGCTTCCACCAAACTTGAGTATCGGTTGAGATGTGGGCAAGCTTCCTGGTTCGAGAAGGATTAGAACCGAGGCAAAGCTTGAGAGATAGCTTAACTTGAGAATCTGATTGAAGCTTGAATATTCACTTGGATGCCCTTATTGCTTGTTATTTGCTCTTGAACAAAATAATTGAAAGATTATCAGAGTGTTGTATGCATTGGAACTTTGAATAGAATGCTTAAGTGCTTTGATGCGAAGTAATTTCAATATTTCGATTTTTCGGAAGCATTTGATCCGTTCTCCATCTTCTTCTATCTATAGCAGTTAGGATATCTTCCGGTTGAAGAGCTAGAAAATAATCTTGTTGACATTAAAATGCTCCTTGTACTACTTTAGAGCCATTTTTTTCATTTTGCAAAGTTTTATTAGAGTGTTTGTGGTTTCTTGTCAGTGTCCAGTGTTGCTTTTGCTTTATGTCAGGCAACATGTCCCCACATGATTGGGTAGTCAGTACAATCTTTGAACCTTGTCTCTACTAGCTATAATTTTAAATTGATCCCCTGACTTTGGACTTTGACCTCGACGCTTTGGACATAACTGCTGCTTGCCGGGTGTACCTTTTCCTTTTTGCAAGCAATGTCATATGCTAGCATAAGCAACCAAATTGCGCGCTCGCTGCAGTTTCTCTTTCTTTACTGATTCCTTGGACTTCCTTGCTGCATATAACCTTGATGTTCTTGTTGTGTGCTTGTTGTGACTTAGCCTAAGTAGTGCTAGCCCTATCTATTACAAAGAGTAATAAGTTCACAAGGGCACTAGTTTGTACCTTACAATTATAGATTTCGTCATCATCAAAACTACACATACATTTCCTAACAAATTGTATACTACAATCCATAGAAGCAGAAATAGACAATGAAGCAAAGAACCCCTATTGAAGAAGTGCTCATTGACCTCCAAACTCTTCTTCATCCATTTTAGTACATGAGCATATTATGCATAGATGATCTCAGTGACTAAGGCCAGAAATAAGAAAAACCAGATGGCCCCAACTAAAGGATTCACACCCCCAAAGTAATCCACATATGAGGGCTATTGTTTGTTTGATCCAGTGTAGAACATTTCAAATTGATCATTCTGATGTTGTAGTTTTTGCTACTACAACCTGTAGGGTACTCAATCCCTTCTCTCATTAGAAACTACCAACAGTACAACTCGTAATTTCCCTACCAAAAGGACCACCCCTCAAAAACTATTTAACAATTACTCACAATAAGGACTAGAGATGATTATCGGTAAGATTATGTATTTGAGATTGGGAAAAGAAGATTGTAGACTAATATGATGTTGAGCATAAAAATGGAACAAAACAATAGAGTTAAAAAAAAAAAAAAAAAGGACTATGGTTTAGGGCGTAGAGTTTTTTTTTTTTTTTTTGGGTTTAAGTTTTTCTTTTTTAGGATATAGGGTCTAGGTTAAGGGCCCAGGTTTCTAGGTTTAAAGTTCCAAAGTTTAAGGTTTAATGTTTAGTGGGAGGGGGGAGGGGAAGAGGTTAGAGGGTCTAGTGTTCAGGGTTGAGAATTCAGTGTTTAGTGTTTAAAGTTTGGGGCTAAGGTGGTCTATTTTTTTCAAAGAAACAACACGCAAGGAGATAATATCTCTCACCCTGCAAATATATGAGAAGCAAGACAATTCCTACCTCCTTTAGGGCGCATGATTTAGGAGTTGGCAGCTTGGGATCCAAAGATCAGGATTTTAGGGTTTAGTGGAGGGGTTTTAAGGTTAGTCTTTTTTAATATATATGTTAAGGATGCCGCTCAAGGCGGGAGGTTAAGGCGTGACCCCTTACATGTATATTAATGTAGGGAAAAATCGAGAAGTACTTCATCGCGTGTATCATTCATAGACCAACAAGTTTTCCAGAATTATAAACCAAATCAGAAATAAAAATAAATATAAGGAAAATAAAATAGTCTAAAAAAAGAAAAAAAGAAGGGCCCCACTGAAATAAGCCCAATGATAAGCCTATTAATCTGATGCATTTTCGAGGATGAGAAGTCCCAGATCATGTGTAAGAGGCCCAAAGCTACAAGTGTAAGAATCCAGCCAATCATCCACGCCAAGATGCATAACTCCTAAAGTAGAATGCCTATATTAGCACATGGTCCAACCATTCCACAAGCCCAAGCTCAATTATTTTTGGGGGTTTAGAGCTCAGAGATTAGGGTTTTGGGGTCTAGGGGTTCAAGATTTACTTATGCATTAAATTTACTTACAATTTTCAAAAGTTCATGTTTCAAGGTTTAGTGGTTTGGAAGGGATAGGGAATCGTGTAACCTAATATTCACTTGGTGTTCTCCACCTCAGAGCTATTTTTCTCAATAATCACAGTCTCGCAACCAAAAGGACAATGGCTTTCCAGCGTGAACTTCCAGCTGAATTGATAAAACAATCATATCACATCCTAGTGTTCACATTTCCATTGTCAAACTCGGTTTCTAAATTGCGTCTAAAGGAAGGACACCATTTTTTTATATTTATTGTTGTGCTCCTCATAAGATTGATTAAGATACTTATGATACATATCCTTGTCATCCCCTGATACCAACATATCAAGCATGTCTGCCTACAAGTGCATTGTATTTTAGCTCGAGAAAATGCAGTGAAACATCTGTGCACACCATTAATTGAAGTAGTTGTACAAGTTTTTCTAGCAATCAGCATAAAAAAGATGCATAGGAACAAAACTGAACACCATTTTTTCATTACATATTTCTTCTAAGAAAATATTGCAAACTGATTTTTTCATTAGAAATTTCTTCTAAGCAGGCCAAGACTCATCTAAAGATATACTGAGGCGTCGTAGGTATAACATGCATGTCCTTAGGAGTAGTTGTGGACACCGTAGGGACAACTGGAACCAAATTGACCCTGCAGGAGGGGGGTTTAAAATTTTCTGTGAGGGGCGGGAAGGCCCAGGATTGGGCATGGGACAACCCTGATCCATTCGAATTCAAAGGATAAGAAGAAAAGTAACCCCGTTGCCCCTTCAATTAGGGCTGGTCAATGGATAAAATGGAAGGAATAGCGGAGCCAGAAGGCCGTGGGGGCAGCACGCGGTGGTGGTGTGTCAGCAAGAGGACCCCCCATGTGTAAACTAATAAGAACACCAATAACAACGATGAAAACTGGTGGAGGAGCGGACGGCGAAGAGGGTAGAGGAAAGGGCGCCGGTGGTGGACCCTATGGTAGTGGTGGTAGGACCGTCGTGCACCGGCAACACATAAAATCGTGCACCGCACAACACCAACGATATAGCAACATCAGCAACATCCAATGGAGACTAGCGATGGGATCTTACAGGTGAAGTCAACGCAGCCCGACGATACAAGGTTGGGTTTGGTGTAATCACTGCCATTAGGGTTCAAGGGTCAGGGTTAAGGGCTCAGGGGTTTAGGTTTAGAGTTGGGAGTTTAGGTTTAGGGTTCTAGGTTTTTTCCATAAACTTTGTTGGGGGCGCCCCTCAGGGTGGGGAATTAAAGCGTGATCCCATACCTGTCAATTAATCTACGAAACGTAAAAAATACATCATAGTGGATATTAGACACAAACCAACAAGTTCCCCGAAATCACTATAGCCGAACGAGAAATTAATAAAAATACATGAAAAATAGAATAGTTAACAACAACAACAACAACAACAACAACAACAACAACAATATAATAATAATAATAATAATAATAATAATAATAATAATAATAATAATAATAATAATAATAATAATAATAGTAATAATAATAATAATAATAATAATAATAATAATAATAATAATAATAATAATAATAATAATAATAATAATAATAATAATAATAATAATAATAATAATAATAATAATAATAATAATAATAATAATAATAATAATAATAATAATAATAATAATAATAATAATAATAATAATAATAATAATAATAATAATAATAATAATAATAATAATAATAATAATAATAATAATAATAATAATAATAATAAGCGCACTGCAGTCCAATGAGAGTGAAGTGGTAGCCCAAGTCTAACAACTCAAGAGTGCAACCCTTCTTCCATGCAAAGAAGTTTATCACTCAATGTAGAAGGTTGTGCTCACTGCAACCTTCTGATGACTTTTCCGAGGAAATAGCCGCACGTGACCTACATCTGTTAGAATAAACCTTTGTTGTTGTCACTTACATGTATGTACTACACGAAAGTGTCACATTGCAACCTTTCAGTGGCTTTTTCGGCCAAAATAGTTGCACGTGACGTGCATGTGGTAAAATCAAAGACATTTTTTTTAATTTTCTTTGATTAAAATGGTTTTACATGAGTAACATGTATGCTTTTTGGCCCAAAATTAGGGATTAACATATTCAGCTCTGGGAAAGACTTCTCTTTCGAATGAGAAGGGTTGTATCTTTTATTTATAACGAAAGGCCTTTGTGATGCGAATAAGATTTGTTTCATGTCCCGAGTATCATACCCTCTTTAACAGAGTAGTGCTCATCCACCCCAACCAATAAGGGAGTTCGCCTCAACCTAAGATATAAGTGTAGTTCACGCGATCTGGGTTCCCTTTTGCTTCTAAACTCATGCTAACATGTTGCTTCTCTATTGTATCACATAGTGACAAAATACGGATTCAGGTATTATCCGACATCATTAATAATTCGTGATTTGGGTTTTATTCGGGAAAATATCGTCACTTCAACCAAATTCAAAGTATTATTCATGAATAAATCGAGTTCAATACGTTAAATTAAAAAATAAAATCTTAGTTATGGAACTTCTTTTTTAACTATCTTATGTTTAACTTTATTCTTTACTCTACATTTATTATGTTGTTATCAATTTATTATTTGTATGTTACGATTTTCTCAAAGCGTTTCTAAGAAATTTTAAAGTGTTTTAATTAAGGGTCAATTACCAAAAACAACCTGAATAATGGGCTTTTTTTACTTTTGCAACCTAAACTTTTTATTTTTTCCGATAACAACGTGTACTAATTGTCTTTTGCAAAATTTCAACCTCCGGTGATATTTCCGGCTGTATAGGCCATGTGACTTGCACATGTTCCATTTTGAACCAATAAGATGGCAACACGTGGCGACTAATAAAATATAAAAAGTAATATTAATAAATATTTAAAATTTTCAGAAATTTTATTAATAAAATCCAGAAAATTTGAAAAACAAATTCTAAAATTATTTTAGAAATTCTAAAAAATTATTTAAAATTTCAAAAAATATTAATAATCCAAAAAATAATATAAAAAAATCTGTAATTATCAAAATTCAGAAAATTCATTTATAAATTTTCTAAAAATAATAAAATATTTCTAAATTAATTGGAAATTTCAAAAAATTATTTAAAATTAAGAAAAATCATTTAAAATTAAAAAAAAAAGTTAATTTAAAAATTTAGAAAATTAAAAAAAAAAATTGTTTTAGAAATTAATTTTTAAATACTAAAGAATAATTATAAATTGTAGAAAATTAGTATAAAATAGAAGGGAACTTTTGTATATTCCAGTATAAATAAATTTAAGAAGTGCATTTTATGGATTTAATTTTTTTGATTCTAAGTAAATTTTTTTGAATTCATAATTAATTTTTAGAATTTCTAAAATAATTTTATTTTATTTTTTTATTTTCTGGATTTATAAATGAAATTTTTGAATAATTTTTTTGATATAGTGATTTTTAAATTAATTTTCTGGTTTTAAATGATTTTTCTTAATTTTGAATAAATTTTTAGAATTTTCAAATTAGTTTTACAAATAATTTTTTTTAATTTTTCCGAATTTATAAAGGAAAGTTCTGAATTTATTACGCATTTTTAGAATTTTTAAATTAATTACAAAATTATTTTGTTATATTTTTTCGATTATAAATAATTTTTTTGAATTTTAAATAATTTTTTAGAATTTCTAAAAGAATTTCATTTTTTTTTGGATTTACTAATGAAATTTCTGAAAAATTTTAAAATATTTATTAATATCTATTTTATATTTTTTTAGTCGCCACGTGTCGCCATCTTGTTGGTCCAAAAAGGAACATGTGCAAGTCACATGGCCTATATAGCCGGAAATATCGCCGGAGGTTGAAAATTGAAAAAAAACAATTAGTACAGGTTATCATCGGAAAAAATAAAAAGTTTAGGTTGCAAAAGTAAAAAAGGCTCATAATACAGGTTGCTTTTTGTAATTGACCCTTTAATTAATGTAGGTATTCAATTTAGCTTTACAAGAAATTATACATACAGTATTTTAGTTGTTAAAAATATTTTACATATCATTGGTATTAATCTGTTCAAATGCTTCAACGGAGTATAGGTGGCTCAATGGTTTAAAGTCTTGAAGTCATCATCCAGAATTCAAACCTGAGATAATGCAAATTTTGTGTTTTCTTTGAGTCTTGTATGGGACTTTTTAGCTGGTGCATTTATCACCAAATTATCGTTTTTATCTGTTAAACTCGCGAGAATTTTGAAAATATTGCGAGAAATTACAAATGTCGCGAATTTATCAGGTTTGTGACTTTCTGTTAAATATTCGCGATATATTCGCTCGATTTTCAAAATATCGGTGAATTTGGTCACTTTGTTGTATCATGTTCATTCAAAGATTGTGTTGTTCATGTGCGTTATCATTCATGAAATAGTAAAAGAGTCGCGCATTGCGAACTTGTTATCAATCCATCCAAACTAAAATGAGAGCCAACTACCTGCATACAAAGGGTTTTCCGTTTGGTTCCTCATTTTGTCACCTTGAGTACTTACTTAATACCACCACCCTTGCCTTCATTCCATTTTCAGTAAATCAGTAAAAGCCCCCTTCGATCTCGAGAAATTTTAATTATCCCACACCCATTTTAATTTTGAAATTAGGGAATTAAGGTTGCATATCGACATCCTGGATTGAGACGGATCCATGAAGTCCTTTCCACAGCTGCATTTACACACTGACATCAAAATTTAAGGAATGTAACTGTTGGGAGCTAAAATCAAAATGGTGTGTCTTATTTAATAAGGAACGAATATAAGAGCCCTTAATTTTATCACATGCACGTCATATGCAGCTATTTTTATTAGAAAAGTCACCAGAAGGTTGCAATGTGACACTTTCGTGTAGTACATGCATGTAAGTGACAACAAAAAATGTTTTTATTCTATCATATGCAAGTGACGAGCAACTATTTTCATTGGAAAAATCACATTTTCATATAGTACTGGTGTGTAAATGGCAGCAGAAAAATTTAGGAACCAAAGTGATAAAATCGCTTTGGTTCAAGCTTGGAAATTTGTTTTCAACCCTTACTGGTTTAAAGTTGAGGGTTTAGGGTTTGGGGTGCAAGGTTCAGGGTCTAGGTCTATGGTTCATGTGTCAATGTTTAATTGTTCGGGAGGTTAGAGCTTCGTGTAAGAATGGTGTTCACCACCTCACAACCATTTTTATCATGATATTTAGTCACCTTCTCATTGTCGAAAGAACAATGACTCTCGTGTGAACTGCCAGCAGAATTTATGAAAACAATCATATGTCCTATCGCAATATTCGTACTCTCATGTTACTGAATTTCTAAATTGCATCAAAAGAAAGGACATTACTTTCTTTTTTGTTGATGCACTCCACATAAGTTTGACAAAGATATGTATAATACATATCCCTATCTTGCCCTGATACCAACCTATCAACCATACTACCTACAAATGCTTTGTATTTGAGCTCGTGACAATGCAGTGTTAGATTTCTGCGCACGTGATAAACATGGTTTATGCATACTTTATGGGCTAATTTAGATGGTAATTTTTTTTTAAATTATATGTGCAATGGGCATCCTTTGTTACATTTCTTTATCTTATGAAGATGTAATGTGTACTAGCTTTATAGTATTTTACATGCTCTTTAAGGTAAACAATTGTATTGGTCCTTGATTTTGAAGATGCGTGCAACTAACAGGAGAATGTATGTAGGAACTCAAACAAGTGATTCTTTGTTTGTTGAAAAGCCATAGAGGATATCTACAAAAACACTTCGAAGAATATGCTTTATCATGTTTCCACTGAATTTGGCTTCAAGGCGTGACTACTGTAAATTCAGTCTCTAATTCACTATGATTGTAGCAATAAGTGACAAAACTGGTTATGGATGTCGAACGACCGTCATCATGATATATCTAATGGTGGTGGTGACGTATGTAGATGTCAAAAAATATCGTAGATGTTAATTGAAAAGAGATTATAATTCATGACAAATATTGGTAAGTCATTTTACAATTGAAAATTAGATTAAAAATCCTTATTATTTTGATAGTTCAACCTTCTAATTTATGACATGTTCTATATCTTTGAATTATTTTTAAATCTTGATAAAATATTCATAAAGTATTACTGAGATGATAATATATGCACGAAGGTCGCGTGTGTCAATGGGCAGTGTTTGGTTACAAATTGCCCTCAATATATTGAGGCCATCTAGGGTATGATCTCACATTTTCCAACTAATTCTTACACATCATCAATCAAACATAATTCTCAATACTACTTTACAATAATCAGTCATTCCCTCACTAACTCTTACATATATCACATCACTTTTTTTCACATTTTATAATATAAACAAACCTAACCCAATATTCAACCAACAAAACCAAACACTCATTAACTTAATTCAATCTCCTTTTTTCACTTTATTCTATCCAGCCTACAGTACTTCAACCTCCTCCAACCTAAAATGCAAACACAGTCTAAACGTATCATAATAAAATATGCATATTTTTTAATAAGTTTAAAATGAGCACATAAAATGAGAGTATTTCTCAATTAGCCGCATGTACGTGTAAACACGCATTTTAATTAACGTAGGTTGCTTCTAACGTAGGTAGCCTCTAGGAAGCCGACTATTATTTAGGATTCAACCTTTGCGCAACATTTAACTCTTAATATTTAGAGTTACTTTTGATAACATATCATGTTTTACTTTACAATACTCTTGGGTGTATTTGTTTAAGGTTGAAGAATATTGAGTTACTGTCAGTTGAAGAGTATACGAGTGTGTTTTATTAAAATTGGGTCCCTTCAATATATTTAAGACAACCTACAACAATCACACCCTTAAAAAAAAGGCTTAATTTTCCAAGAAATATGTACTGACCCACAACTGGCATTCTCTTACAAATATTGGAATGTGTTCCGTTCACTTTCAAAATGTTTCACTATAGAACTTTTGTGAAAGTTGTTTAAAACTTTTAAAAAGATAAAAATAAAAATTATTTTAACATCCAATAAAAAACACATACAGAGAAAATTTGAGATCCAACCATAAATATAGCATGCGAATTTCCGACTACAAGAGTAGGCTTTGAGGGGATGAATTAGTATACTATGAAATACCACCGGAAACAACCTTGAACTATTGTTTCTTATGTAGCTGCTGCTCATATTACTTGCCCCATAATATTCTTAACCTGAGGCGAACATATTCTTTTAATATGTATGCTGATTCTTTCTTTCTAGCACAACAATCTTGGCGACAACGGTGTATGCCCCTAGGGTATAGTATTTGTCCTAGGATTAGTCGTACGCCATTAGTGGTGGGGTGCAACTGCTTTGTGTTTCTAATATATGAAAGCTGGGACTTAGCAACAAGTCTGCACCTCTACACTTGTTAAGATTATGACAACAGCAATGTAAAGTTTACAAAAACGTGTACTGTTTTACCCAAGATAAACTAATATCAGGAGAGGATTTTAACAAGTACAAACAGAACAAAACCATTCATGTTTATGCCTTTTTCTTTTTGGATTTGAGCATCACATATCCAATAAAAACGGAAAGGAAGCAGAGCAGCGCAACACCAGCACATACGGGAATGAGGATAGCATATTCCTGAGGCAGAAAGTACTTGTGCACAAAATGGTCACTGTCCACAAAAGGCTGGAACAACATAAATGAGTCATACATCAGCAATTTTATATGATATTAACTGCACAAAAATAATTCAGGAATAACTTTAACTAACCAGGATGACAACCCAGAATGTATAATAGGTGAAGATGGACATGCTAATGATTGATAAAAGCAACCCAATAGCCCTGTCGGCTATTTCCATCGGAATCTATTGTACCTTGTTCCTGATGAAGGAATCGCAAATATAATACTTAGTAACACTGAGAGAGAGAGAGGCTTCTCAACCCTGGTACCCCCAAAGTCCGACCTCAATGAACAGGTCCCAACCAATGAAGACAAGTGCATATAAAGAGACAGGTATATAAAATCTGAATGCGTGGTAAAGCTCAACAAGTCTTGGCCCCATAGTAGTTGAGAGTCATTTCGCCAACTATGCAATACAAATTAACTAATAGAAAATGTAAGATGTGTTTGAGATGATAGGAAGTACAGTATATATTTGACAGTTAATAGGACCATATTTTGGCAAGACACATGCATTACAAAAACAAGAGAAAAATATAATTTTACAAGGAACAAAAGTGATATTGGCACCAGCGGATCTAATTTGTTTAGCTGCCTGCATCTGCCACTGAACTATACTAGTCCATTACAATGGTATGAAACAGAAATTTTGCATAAAGAAGATACGCCCAACACAACCATCCAAGCAGGTCATTTTACTGTATCTTTTAGTTACAGCGTACTATTGTAAATATCAAAACAGGCCATCAGCCTGACATGAAAATAAACAGGCAAAATACAGAGGGAGGATCACAGATAAGATAGCAGCAAAAGCAGCAACATTAAATGGTTCTCTCTTTCATTTATTTTGTTCATATTTGTATGATATAACTTGAGGAATTTGATTCGTCTAATTTCTCAACAGAAGAAATTGAAAATGTTTTTAGGTCTAGTGCAGAAAAAATCACCTAATATTTTAGATCTGAGGAAGCACAAAATGTATCCACACCAACAATAAAACTCGCGAGTGCTGTAGTCCTTGGCAGTGATTGCATATGTTATTAGAAGATTATAGCGCATGCTTTTTTGGTAAGTAAAGGATTACTCACAATCCTCTAGACATAATTGCTTACTTGAATTTGAAACTTTTAAACTCAAATACAAGAATCCTAAAGTAAAAGTTACATCTACTTATCTATAATTTCTCCGGTACGATTAAAATGCTTATGAAATCTTGATATCCAAGGAACAGAATTTGCCTAATATAAACATTTTTTCTTTTTATCATTTTATATGGTGTCTAATTTCTTATTGCTTGATTATCCCACATCTATGATGGTGTGTCTTGTCGCAATTATGGTTGTCCACCAGCCAAGTCATAGACCAATACCCACTAATGTACAGAGTGAAAATGTATCGAACTGCTATGTAGACGGTATGTGGTATAAGAGTGCTGCACAAAATGATGTAATATCGTATGTAAATATACATAATACATTGGAAAGGATAAGCATGCCACCAGAGAGTCTCTAGGTACAGCAAAATCATTCTTAGAGGTGTATAATGTAGCTAAATACTCCATTTGATTGTTTCTAGCACACCTTTTGATATCCAGTCATTTTTTCAACACATTGTAACAAAATACTGAAAATGCAAACACTGGTTTTGTACTTATTCGAAATGAAGTGTTAAATGAAAATTCGACTTGCATGTGGGCATGCATTACCTTGTTTAAGGGTTTAGTGTTTAGGGTTTAGTAAAACATTACATGTTTTACTACATTGGTTAGGTACAAGGGTTTGTTTCCATGACACAAAGATAACAAAGAGTACATTAGTCTTAACAAGTTTAAGCTCATCATGACAGATGCTGAAAAAACAAAGATATCAGAAACATTGGAAGATATATAAGGCACTAGCAAATTATCTACTGCTAGGACTACTCCACAACCACCTACCTCACAGTTGCATTTGCATTGTTGGTCCTAAGAGGCATTGAGTCTTAAACATGAAGGAAGCTACAAAGTACAGAGGGAAGCTAGGCAGGAAGAGAAAATATGAAAAAGGGATGACAGAAAGTTTCTTTTGGAACTTCGCAGAACAAGTGGTCATTTTTCTCCAGAGCGTCAATTCTCAATTCTCTCTTTTTGTGGAATTTCTAATCCCTCCTAATTTATTCAGTTGTATTTTCCAGTTCTTCCTAGCAAATTTCCTAGGAATAATACACACATAAGTCAAGCACTCATACTACTTCTTGTCATTCAAAGAGTACTTCAACCCATTACCAAATATGTAGTTGCTCACCAACTGCACCACCAGAAATGATGGGCTCAAAGAAAATGCCTACATCATGATATCGTAATTTGCAAAAGTTAGAGTAATTGGTATTGTACTCAAGTTCAGAGCACGAACAGGAAGAAGTAGATTAAATGATTAATATGACTACTCAGGTTTTTAGTTTATCGCTCACATTCGGTTTTGCTAGACTATTATGTTTTTTCTATTTAAAAATCTCGAACTCAATGCTAAATCACATCGAATGCTCGGTGTTCAGCAACTCCTGATGAAAACATGATCACAGTCACAGTACATCAAATATTTCAGAGTAGATCTCTGAACCAATTGCAACTATAACCTTCGCAAGATATCCTTTTCCTAGGCAGTGTTTACGTCGGAGTAATAGGATAGTTTGGTTATCCAAGATAATTAGAATATACAATAGGATATGGTAGAAGTTGGTTTAACACCCAATATTTCCTTTATGCTAGAACCTCCTGATAAGGATATTTACTATCATTATCCCACATTATATGACGTTACATGTTTGGGTTAAGGGGGTATTTTATTAAAATGTCCCATTTAAAAAATTAATAAAGAATATGATGGGTTCAACTGCACTGTGTTTGAGACTTTTGATTTGTGGACTTATTTATATTTTGTTTCCAATAGTTTTTGAAGATAGGGCAAAAGAGAGAGTGAGATTGTTATAATAAACTGACATAGAGCAAAAGACAGAGAAGGATTATAAGATTATTCATGTTATCAAATGTAGCTTGATGAACATTAGTTGCTGGTGAGTCAGGACATTACAGTTCCATTGAATAATAACAAACTCCAGACGAAGTACCAGATGCACAACACTGAATTAATCAAAACAATGGTATATTCAGCGACCATCAGAGACAACCAGACTTTACCACTAAATACTTGCACAAAACAGTTGCAAATAGGCTACACAGTGATATTTAATTCAGAACAGTACCCTGCAATAACTTAACTTAAAGAGTCGTGACCCAAGTCCTGCAGTATCAGCAAAACAACAATCTGAAGTTTACACCCCATTTCAGCAATAGATCTTTAAACACAGTTTAATGGTATTTACTTTTCATCGACCAACATATAGTAGGAAAGTAATGAGCTTTATGGCCTGACCATATACATGAAGTACAATTTAAGTCCACACACGTAGGTGTAACTGTAACTGTAACTCCTTCGAAAAAATGCCAACACTAGCAGTATTACAAGTTTTCTAACCAAAAAAAAACAAGAACAGAAATGATAGGGCACAAGAACACAACAATCACAACATGTTACCCATAAACTTCGCCAGGAGTAAAATGTATTCACAGTCATCATTCAATCAAAACAACAACAAAAGAGAGGTTATAAATTGATTCTACTTTTTCTCTTTTCAAAATCAAACAGTCAAGTCATTCTTTTAATTCACGGAGCAATTAAAAACAAAATAACAAAATCAACCACCAATTAAAGTTTTATATATGACGTAAGGTAATCAATGGACAATCATTGGCGATTAAGGGAGGGAAGCCGGATGATCAATTATAAGTAAACTAGGTTTTGCAATGTTATTGTGTCATAAGGTTACAAGGAATAGTAAGCTAACTTATATCGTTTTCCCTTGGTATTTGGAAGAGGGTAGAACGGACCTTGAAAACGGAAGAAATCGAAGAACTTTTAGGTTCTGGAGTACTTCTTGAGTCGTCTACCCCCGACCGGCGACTTCTCCTTCGACGATGAAGCCGTCTCACCTATGTCTACGGCGAAAGAGAAACAAATTGTCCAGGGTTAAATTCAGTAGTCAGCGATACAATTGCAAGGACATAGTGGACTTTTCGAAACAACTCAATCTCTCTCTCACACACACATATATATTTAATTTGGGTCAGTTTGAATCTTAGGAAATTCATAAATTGATGTCGAATGTAAAAGTCCCCAATGGATGAAAGGTAGTCTGATTTTTTCACTACAACAAACGACATGCATTCTACTAATTGGATAAACACAAACAATATTTGAATACCGTTGGTACATTGGAGAAACCATTTCAAGCTACAGATTAGAACTGAATGGAGAAACTATTATAATTGAAGGTACCTGAATTTTGAATCTAAGAATTACTTTCAGCGAGAGAGTGTTGATCAAACAGAGCAGACGGGAAGAAAACGAGGATTAGTATACTAAAATTTCAGGGAGCAAATAATTTTTACTCTTTAGACTGTTAAATAATACAAAATTCATGTTTCAGCCATGTTAAAATTCTCAATTACGAAAATAGCACAATTAATTAGTTGTCCCGTAGGTACATGGATGAATGATAGGTGTGTTTACTTAAGGCTTAACTCAATAGATTTAAGGGCTTAAATCTCAATAAAGTACACTCATTAACTTCCTCAGTTAGATTTGGTCCGGCACTCTTCAATCTTAAGTAAACATACCCATAAGTATGGGGAAGATAGCGTGAGAGGAAAGGATAAAATGGGAACTTATTGTGGTGTGTAAAGTAAATAGGAGTAGTTTAATTATTAAAATATGGTAGTTTTAGTAAATGTGGTGTACTTAGAAAATATTGTGGTGGCAATAGCCGCCGCCTTAATTTAATCATTGCACCATTTTTATTTTTATTTTGTTTTGTAAGAACTAATTTTCTTATCTTATATTGTTATTAAATAAAAACATGAGGCGGCGACTATTTACAGCTTACTAAATTTCCTAACGCAATCCACTAATTTAATAAATTAAAATACTATTATAAAATAACTAAAACATCCTTAATGACATTAACACCTAAATTAATTAAAATAATAAAGCATAACATTAAAGAAAATCTAATTTTCACACAAAAAAAAAAAAAAGAAAATCTAATTTTCATTTCTTTCGTGTCATCTTCAACTACAGCGCGTATATCTTTCCTGAAAACTGGAACCCTAGTTTAAGATTTCATTAATGTAGGGCTTAATTAACAAAGAATTTGTTAATATAAACAATGTAAATCTTATTTTACTTATTTTCATAATTTATGGGCTCATTCTGTACTTGTTTCTTGTTATGTTATTTCCCTTTTTCTGTATTTCTTGTATTTTCGTATGATCAATTAAAGGAAATGATACTGAAATTTTTTTTTACGAAGAACAGGCTGAGAAGGGCGTCACGGCTAGCTTCGCTACCGGGTTGATCAAAATGCGTGCGATAAATTTGAAGGTGGAGGCGGGGTCGTCATCTCCGTACAACGGGCCTATGGCTGTGCGAAGAAGATAAAAGGAAATGCAGAATAAAGATAAATTTATGCTTCAGGAAAATTAGAATGACGACGACAACCAACTGAGAATTAACTTAAAATTGGAGTACTTGATATTAATGTCTTTTATATTTCTATTTATTTACGTGATGTAAAATTAGAGATTATTAAGGCTGAATTTATATTTATTAAAGAATATATAATTTCAAATACTCTAATTAAGTAAATAAGGTAGAATTGGTAGTAAGCGGGCTACATTAAGAACTTTTTATTATTTTAGAAATAAAAATAGACTGCATTGAGAAATGAGTTCTGTTAAAAAAAATTGTGGGCTGCGAACAGCCGCCGCCAAAACATAATTATGTATCATAATTAAAATCAAATTGCATAGTTATATATAGGATGACACTAATATATTTGATAATTATATATTTAAAATATTTATAATAATATAAGTATATATTAGTACGAGGACAAAATAATTTAGATATTTTTAATAAATATTTGTTTGTAAGTAACATGTAATAACTTTAGTTATATGAGCATGAAATTTCATAATCGTATTAGTTCATTAAGCATATGACTACTAAACTAGTTTATTATGACTCATTCAAATAAAAAATAACCATCTTATCATTTTTGCAATTAACATAATTCCTTTTTTCACCAAAAATAAATAAATAAATCAACAAATTACATTAATAATATATCTAAGCCTCAACAAATTTGTAAATTCTTTTATCAAATTTCTTCAAAAGAAAAAGATTTAAAAATTCAAAATTATTAAAATACAAAAAGGAAAAAGGTAAAATATTTTAATCTTCTAAAAAGACATTTTTTATCATTCTAAAAAAAAAATATATTTTGAAATTATCTGATGTTTTTACGTAAATACAAAAAAATAAAAAATTGAAAATGTATTATAATAATCCTAACTTACGTCTAAAAAATAATTTTTTAATCATATATATGCATAATTAGAGCTAGCAAAATAGGTCGGGCCTTTTTAGCCCAAAATATAGAATGGATTGGGCCGGAATATTAGAGGCCTGAATCGGGCAATTTTTGTCCGGCCTGAACGGGCTTGTTTTTGGTGGGTCGGCCCGATGGAATTGAATTTTTTTTTTAGCTAATTGTTGGTGTATGTTACCAAATTAACAGGACCACGTTATACCTACAAATTGCTACGATGAAACAGAAGCACATAAGACGCAATCCTTTAGCATATATGTTTCTTGATACATAAGTATTTTTGAGAGCTTATTAGTATTAAGGACAAACTATATTGAGTTTTTTTAGTAAATTTTCATGCCGTTGTTCTTATATGTATGTGCTGAATGGGCCACTTTGTAATGTGAATACTTCTGCGACATATTTTCTTTGGGCAGGTCTATCTATGATTACTCTTTCTCTTTGGCTTCGTTTACTTTGGTAGATAATTTAGGATAGTGACATTTTATCTAGCTTTATCTTGCGTTTACATTGGTGGAAAGAAAAAGTTGAATTATCCTTTTAACCCAAAATAAAATGTTAAAATCCGGATAAAACCTAAGATAATAATCTAGGTTCCCCCCTTAGAGTAGTTTATCCAATACTTGGGATAAAAATTAAACTAAACTATTCCCATTAGGCTTTTTCTTAAGAGAATTAAACTGAAATTCACATCAATATATAATTCTGCTTCATGGTTACAGTAACAAAAAAGAAAAGGAAAACATTCATTGGTGGACGTTTCTGGCCCGATGGCCCGATAGCCCGAGGTCCGTCGAACTGGGCCTAACATTTCTAGGCCCGAATAAACCGAGCACGGCCCTACCCGGACTGAAACTACCCTTGGCACGATTGGGCCCGGCTCGGCCGGCCAGCTCTATGCATAATGGATTTTTAAATCGAAGATCAAGAAAAGAAGATTAATTTAATAATTTTTTATAAAAACGGTGTTGATTCTTATTATTTTTCCTTTATTTATTTATTTATTTATTCTTATTATTGATTTTAATCATACTAGATTCCACATTTACGAGCATTTAATTTTGTTTATTATACTTTTTCTATGATTATATATTTATTATGCATTTTATACAATGACACAATGTATTATTACAATGCTTTGATGAAATTCACTGTATAACACAAAATGTTATAAGTAATAAAGGTATCAAAATGACAAAGTGAAACATGCAACTCTTGTGAAGTAAAATACTAGAGAAAGAAAAATACAGTAAATAGTAAAATCTAAAGGTTCTGAAAACCTCTCTATATACAACATTGGCAGTCGAATTGTCACGTTGTCTCTCTCCTTTGCATATAAGGATCTTCAAACCACGTCGATTTGTAACTCTCGACAAAGCAACACATAGTTGGCCATGGCTAAATACTGGTTTGCGCAAGAAGAGGCCGATTGATCTTGACTCTTATTGATTGTCAGAAATTAACGACGCTGAAATTTGAAATGTATCCTAACATCTGATGAAGTAAGTGATAATCTGGGGATTAAGACCTTCATACCCACATTAGTTCCAGTTATAACTTTTTCTTCAAGCACATGTGCACCAAGCCTACTCACAAACAACCTTATACCATTACACAATCCAAGGATAGAATTAATATTCCTAAAAAAAAACGTTAATGGAGTGCCAACCTTTAGCACAAACTCATGATTCGGAACACCAGAACACTTGATTGCATATAAAAAGTCCGGTATATGTACATTAGTCACTATATCTACTGTTAGATCTTATTTGCTTGCACTATCCCAACTATAGTATGTATGACTCTCACTAGTATTATGTTCAATCATGTACTGGTTAATGGAATCAACTACATCAAGAGTTGGAGCTAACATAGCTCTTTGTTGGAGATAGTCTGGGGCATCAATTCTCTCTGAAAATGAAGGATAAGTACTCTCAACAATAGTTGCAAGGATCTCCACCTTCAGAGAGCAACATATCATCAAGAATTTCTATAATTAATGATCTGTCATCTACATCACCAACTCCACCATCTCCGACACTTGCAATCCAATCTGAGAATTTCTTCAACTTAGAACATTCTTCATTGGACGTATTGCAACCGCATATTTTTTGTGAGCCTCAGAACCTGAAAATCTTTCCAAAAATAAGCAGCATTGATCACTGCATTAATAATAGCCTGTCTCCGATCTTTGGGATTACCGGAAATATCTTACGAAAATCTCCTCCAAACAAAACTGTCTTGCCACCAAAAGGTTTGAAAGCATTTGATTTGTCAACAACCTTCATCACATCTTTCAACGTTCTTTCCAAGACCTGAAACAAAACTTGTGCATCATTAGAGCCTCGTCCCAAATTATTAACTTACTTTTTGCTATAAGTTTATCTGTCATTCCCAACCTAACACCACACATTGAACCTTCGCGTGGATTAAGAGGTATTCTAAACTTAGAATGTGCAGTCCTCCCGCCAGGTAAAAGTAAAGACGCCATACCACTTGAAGCCACATTAAGTGCGATCTCTCCATTTGATCTAAGTGCCGCAGACCAAGTTTTCCAAATGAATGTCTTTCCTGTTCCACCATATTCATAAAGGAAAAAATATTTCCTTTTTTCAATTTCACAAACTCAAGAATAGCATCATATAGAATACGTTGTTCATCATTCAACTTAGGAAGTAACTCTTCATGCTCCAACCTTAGAGAAATTCGATCATACTGTAGTTCATCATGCAATAACTGGTTCTTGAAAGTGGAAATATCATTAAATTCAGGAAAGGGTATACTATCAAAATGCTTGAGACTGCGGTTACATCTATGTAACGACTTCTCGATTTCAATCAATGCTATATTTTTTATTTGAGCATCAGTAAACGTCAAATCTACATTAATAAGAAATAAGTCAATGAAAGATGATAACAATTAAAGTAAAGAGAATGATAAATATAATGAGATGTTCAATGATAATAGAATTTTTACCTCTAACATTGAATAATCTGCATTATTTATATAAAACGTTATCCGGCAAAAACTCCCGACAAAAACTCCCAACAGTTCTCCCAAACATTCTCAGGTCGATTTATGCAATTTTCTATTAATAATGTAACAAACATTGCACGTAAGGAATGAGCATATGCCAAAAAACTTAACTCCATAATACCATCAATGTATTCCTTATCATCATCTAGCAACCCGTACACATAGCAAGCATCACGATATGTCTCATATTGAACACCACGTGCGACTTTCATATCATCTTGACATCTTGCTTCTCGAATGACATTGATAAGGAATCTTTGATAAAAAGCATCACCAGATCCAGGAGGCACGTAATATGGTCTTTCTAATGCAATACCCTCTTCATGTGGGGGCCATTATCTGGTTTTTTGCTTCCAAACAAAAAACTGAGGGAATTCTGCATAAGTTAGATGATTGGCTAACTTAGTGTATTTCTTGTACATCTCGAACCAAGCCTCAAATTTGCTCGTCAAGAAATTTTTACGATTGACAATCTTCAATTGGATCAGAATCAGAGAAGATGACATTCTGCTGACGGGGTAGGTGGAAACTCAAACATTCGACTGCAGGATATCTATAATGAATAGGAAATGAAACGATTCTCCACATTGCTTTGCAAGGTGAAACATATGTACAATCATAATACATCTTCACATCATCCACTTCTTTTCCAGTCTGTTCATCACGAGCACTGCTAAAGAACTTAGCAGTAACACGATCATTTCCTTTATTTATACACTTAAACAAATACTTGATCGTCCGAGTCTAGTTGCACCATTCCATTTTGTTATGAGCATCATACTTAAGCAACAAATAATGGTTATGTGGAACTACATATCTATTATCAAGTGGTACATCATTTCTCATAACAGTTCTTCCACTATCATTTCTTTTGTGTAGTGGACATCATTATTTATCAATGTGGTAGCATCAGCAAAATCCTTTGGAAAGTATTTGGTACAACGCTTTGATGACATGCAAGTTGTTTTTTTTATTTGCTATACCACATGGGCCATGCATCATGTAATTCTCGACAGTTGCATAATAATCAGGATCTGTAACAACATCTAAAATTTCTGCAGAGATAATTCGGTCGATATCATTTCCAGTAATATACTTATCTTCTGATGCAAGAAACAATAATATGTGGGCATGTGGGAGTCCACGCTTCTGGAATTCTACAATATATATTACTACACATAAAAAGAAAAAAAAAGAAAAAAAAAAAAAACAGTACATTACTTACCACTGTATTGACTATTTAAAAACTATATAAATTTTAAAAATTAGTAAGTGTAGAAAAAACAATTAAAAAAATAGCTAAAGTTAGATAGGTACCTGCTTTGACACGTCCAAAGATTCTGTTATTTTGAAGATCCTTAAGCAACCCATCCAACTTCATCTTAAAACACGGCATACTATATCAGGATGATCTTCAGATTTAACCCTTTAGTCCTCTTTTTTCCCCGCGGTGACCAATTTGACCGGAAAATTACTCGTGTCGGTCACTTGCCGATACAACTTTTAAATTAACAGGAAAAATGGTTGCATGATCGACACATGCAATTTTTTCGGCCATAGTGATCACCAGCGGTGAAAAAAAGACTGAATGCAGACAAATTCTAAAGATATAGAACTAAATTGATTTTTTTTACTTTTTTTGGGACCAAAATTATAGGAGAAAAAAGTTATGGGACCAAAAATAATTTATACTCCAAAAAGTAATCGTCATGCTTTAACAATATTGTACCAATCTACCAGCTACTATTGCATTAGTCTTCTACAATGCAATGATAGACAATAATCACCCTCCCTATCATGATACCGATAAGCAAAAAAACTCTCTTGGACTTATTCTCTTTCTTTTTCCCCCATAAAAGTTGTTGTGCCGGCCATTGCTATGTCATCTCTATATCCATCTTCTCCATATGAAAAAAGAAAAGGATATTGTAAACCAAGATAAGCAGAATGTAGCTAATTAATACATTTCAGTTGACCCGGTTTTGTCTCCACCACAATATCTCTATTACCTAAAGCTTCGTCAAAGTCTCCAACAATTAACGCGGCTACTTCTGAAACATAAGATAAATTATACCTTCTGCCATCATGACCTCTCCCAACAATAAGCTTAAACTTCACATCCAAGTTATGTCTGTCCTTGAGTTTATTTCTTGCCATCTGAAATGATTTGACTAAAATATTGTTCTCATCAAGCATTAACTTAAGATCAGAAACAATATCAGCATGAAGGGTGTCAGTGTTAGCTCTTGACCTGCTAAGTTACACAAAATAATATATTATATATTATGATTTATAATAACTAAGATTAATGTTTATAGGTTGAGTAATAGAATAAACTAATATTCAAAGTCAAAGATGGAAAGATACCTGACAAAGTTTATTATATTGGAAACCTCATTTTTTGCGCCATGCATGTAAAGTTGAGCAAATTTTGGAGTACTGCCATCAGAGGGCAACAAACTACCAATAAAATGGTAATTTTCCCCATGCAGCTTAAATATTGTAGGAGAATTCCCATAATTTGGTCTACTATCGATCTTTCCTCCTATAGAAGTGAATGCAAACATATTATTGTAAGATCGTATGTTTTTTATGAAATATTTGCTCCTCGGAGTTTGATCATTCAGTAAGTCTTTCAGTAGTTGGGGTGGTTTTTTCATAATAAGGTGACTAATCTTTCCTTGCATGCAACAAAGCAAGTATTTTGGTTTTTTTCGCATTTTGATCTGAGCTCAATCTCTCTTCATACCAAAAAAAGGCACCACATAACTCACACTTCAACTCAGCATCTCCAATATCCTAATATTCTTAAAAAATACCAAAAATAAGACATAGATTTCATAAAATATATATGTGGTTAAGCCATGCCGAAAAATCTATGAATTTATACACTTATGACTTAACAGTAGATGTATAAGTCCACTGTTATTCAGTTTTACCATTATGCTCATTATCTACAACAACATCAACCTCAGGATTGAAAAGTAAAGTTTGATATGTGTTTGTAAAAACTAAATAAACCAAAAAGGATAAAGCAGTTAAACATTATAGAAAGCAAATAATGTTACCTTGAAGTAACATCTAGATTTGCTCGACTTGTGCTAAAACTGAAAAAAAATATGATAAGATAAATCCAGTAAATGTATAAGAAATACATGATAAAACTTACCATTTGTGATGTCCAACATTGTGTGATTGATCGCCATTTGAACTTGAGATATTGTGTGCACGGTCGATGAACTCCTATAGGTACCTAGAAAATTAAATATAAAAGTAAAAAGTTAATATTGAAACTATATAATTTATAAAAGTAATTGACATTTTAATTAAATATAAAAAAATTAAATACAAAAAAATGACATTGAAATAAACTATTTACCTGTACTCCCCCGAGTCAGATTGTGCCGTGTTTGTTGCAAATATATCTAAAATAGAACGTTGTTTTCTATTGCTACTTGAATGAGACAAACTTATAAAAAATGTATTACCACTAACATTATTCAGTATCTTTTTATATATCCAATTTGAAACAAAATAATATTATTGAAATCAAATATAATAAGTTAAATCTGGTAATACTAACCATTTATATTATCATGAAATACAACACTTGGGTTTGTGTGTGATACTTTTCCTAAATGAAGGCGACCAATTGGATTCAGTGCAGTTGAACTTGGACAAGTAGCTAAGACTAAACATTTAAGAATTTCAAAATTTAATTAAGCTAATTAAGTAAGTAATTGTTATGTTTATAGAAACTTTTTAATAAATAATTGCTAACACATAAATAACATAAAACTTAATTGTAAATTATCATATAAATTCTAGCATAGATAACCAGAAAAATACCATTATGTGGTCTTTGCCTTTTGTTGTTCATCTGACTTGATGTAACAACCTTGCTTGTTTTGTCACATCTCCATCCATTCTACTAATGCATTGCAAGACATGAAACATCAAACGCTTTCAAATTTGCAAAATGATGTAAATACTTTAAATAATATAGAACATATTATTTATTTTAGTACTTATTCCGGTTAGGGTGGGTCAATAATAGTTTACTTTGCATTTATGCAATACGCGCACAAACCTCACATCAATACATAATTATGTATATATGTATGTATGTATGCGTATGTGTGTGTGTATATATATATTACATAGATTAATTTATTGTAGTTTGCTACTAAAAAACTATTAAATGGACTAATAGACGATAAATGGAAACCCAACAAATAAAAAACATGAGTCCAGCAACACAAATGGCCCGCCAAATTAACTATTGCATACACTAAATAATTACATATAACATATTCTTACATTCACATATTAAATTTAAATATTTAACACTTTTAAAATTTATAAATTGATATGAATAATAATATTTTAACTACAATAAACATTGTATATCATATCATTTATTTTTTACTTATTCTGATTTTAGTGGGGTTGATAATATACAAATTCACCTCTATACATCACACACACAGATATATTGTTACATAATTACTTTAATATACATAAAAGTATATATATTACATAGAATATGAAATATTGTAATTAGCTACAAAAAAAAAAAAAAACAAAGTGGCCGAATATGCCATTTTTGGCAATGAGTTGCCAAAAAATAATTGAACCCAATAAAAAAGACGTAACAAACTCTCAACTACATTAATTCCTTATACATAAATACAAGGCACAATTAAAAGGGCAGAAAAACCCATCTCTCCCAATGAGGTATTAAATCATAATTTAGCTCAGTTAAAACAAGCTCAATCAATTCTATACATTAAATAGTTATATTATATTATATTATACAGGAAAAACTACAAATTGCCATATGACCTTTGGCCCTTTTAACACTTTTTTATAGATACTTTTTTCAATTACAGATTCTCATATAACCTTTGCGGGATTTATAAGTAGCCATATTTATGAGATTCCGGCGAATAATTCCGGCAAACAAGTCACGTGACTTGCATACTCCTCTTTTTTTTTTTTGTCATTTCACTCCAAAAGAAAAGCCCTAATTAAATTAAACACTAGATGTCCACCCGTGCGATGCACGGGATAACAAACTTAACAAAATTATATAATTATTATTATAAATGTATATACATCATAGTTTATATAAATAATATTTATAAAAATATATTATTATTGTTATAATAAATATACATAAGACGTAATTTATCTAGATAATATTAAAATAATATAACATAACTTAAAGTTTGCCTTGTTTTTATAAAATATATTGTCATTCTTTCAAAAGTTATGTCTATCAAATTATGAATTACTCAGCATTCCAAAATGAATTTTAAAGTCCAAAACTAATACATGTAGTGTGACCAACTATAATTTCTCAAAACTCAATAAAAATATCATAACTGATAAAGCGCGATCCGTTCTATCACCGTAGTCTTAACAAAAGATATTAAACAGGAAAATAACTAAGCAATGAGACACAAGGTTTACGTGGTTCGATCCGGAGATCTACGTCCACGGGAAGATAATGTCCCAACCGGGCTCCTTTTTCTTTTGCTAGTAGTGTTTACAAGTGTGCTTTTCTCTTTCAAAAGTTCCAACCCCTATTCTATTCCTCATTCTCCTATTTATACTATACAAATTTCAGCCCTCCATAAATTCCTACAATTAAGGCCCCTAACTATATTCCTACAATCAAGGCCATGAAGCTCGCTTTCGTGATTTGGATCGTGATTTGGAGGAAATCGTGGGTCAGATCTTCTCCTTCTCTTGTGCTGTCGTTACAAACAGATTATCATACTTGGGCCAATTCTTGGGCTTCCAACTATAAACGATTTGGGCCGGCTTGTATCTTCAACCAACTTGGGCTTTACTTACCAGATGCCCCCCCCCCCCCCCCCAAAAGAAGCCGAAACAGAAGGATTTGGCTTTGTAAAGTAGATAGAGTAAGCCAGGAGTGCCGGAGTCGAACAAAGTAAGTCCCGAAGTCATTCACCAGCGACGGGGAAAAAGTTAAACCCCCGAGGTCCTTCAACCGGGATTAAGAAGAGATAAAAACACCGAAGTTCTTCAAACGGAGTTGAGGAGAAGTAAAAACGCCGAAGTCCTTCAACCGGGATTAAGAAGAGATAAAAACACCGAAGTTCTTCAAACGGAGTTGAGGAGAAGTAAAAACGCCGAAGTCCTTCAACCGGGGTTGAGGAGAAGTAAAAACGCCGAAGTCCTTCAACCGGGGTTGAGAAGCTTCCTCAACACGAGTGATGAGTACCACTAAGGCGCGTGGCAAACAGTTGTACACGGTATTCGAGTAAGCGCGTGTGAAACTACATATATTGCTTTTTTCGAGGCGCGTATGTAGCACGTGAAAATCAGGATCCTTGATTTTAAACCATCGAATCGTCACCGTTGCTGAGTGCATAAGAAAATGAGGGAAATCAAAAAACCCTTCACCTTCTCCTTTTACAGTTATCTGAATCGTGCGTTAGAGAAATCCACTATTGAGCCACACCGTGACGATAGAACATCTTTCATCAATCAACCAGAGAAAACAAGTAAGTATGTCTAACTCATCTTCATCTTCATCTAAGGTAGGAGAGGTAGTCCCAGAAGGAGTGCCTTACAGAGCACCTCCCATACGAGTTATCTATCCCGTGAACAGTGAAAGTAGGCAAATCCATCGCGGTGACCTTAGTGAAATAAGAGTAGAAGCAGTGAATTTCCCCCGGTGTGAAGAGGAAATAGAGGGATTCGAGGTAGCAGGGGTAAGACCCACGGTAACTGAGAAGCAGATTAGGCGATGGGTGCCAAATTTCTTCTTACCCTTTGATTTGGAATTTATTATTCCCGAAGGTAATGACAAAGCCTGTTGTCCTCCCCAAGGATTCATATCCGTGTATATAGATCAACTTGCCGTAGGTTTGAGGTTTCCCCTATGGGAGTTTTTAATAAAATTATTGGATTATTATGGAATAGCGTTGGGACAGTTAGGACCTAATGCTGTAAGGCAGGTGGTGGGTTTTTTAGTGGAGTGCAGTAAGGGAGGATTAGTGCCTAGTATTAGCTTATTTAGGCATTTCTTCCAACTGAAAACGATGGGGAGAAATAAAGGTTGGTATTACCTTAACCCCAGGCCAGGTAAAAAGTTTAAGGTTAAAAATCCGAGTAAAATTGAAGGATGGAGAGGGAAATTCATATATGTTAGGCAAAAAACCATATTACCCAAATGGCAAACGTTAGAGGTGGTGGATAGTGCTCCGGCGGGGGAACCCAAGGGTGTGAGTATTCTGAAGAAAGTTGGTGTATTGGAGTCCAGATTCCCTGAAGAAGTACTAGACGACGCTGGGTTGAGTCCATATTATTCCAGATGGACTGGTGGGACTTCGGATTCCCAAGAGAGCAGTACCCCCACTGGGACTGATTCTGACAGGACACCGAGCATGTCTGAGGGGGAGAGAACAAAAACCCGGGCAGAAGTAGAGGGTAGGGCTTTTATTCCTGCATAAGTTGTATAATATAACAATGTCAACTCCCTGAATGTTTATTTTCCATGTGCAGTGGGTAAGTTCAAAAGTGCCTCCAGGAAGAGTATCGAAGCCAGCTCAGGGGGCCGAGGTGATAGTTCGAAAACTCCGGAGCTACAGAGAACAACGCCGGAAGGTAGCCGCGGAGCTGACCCTGAAGACAATATTCCCCTTTCCGGATTAACACCAAGTGCGAAGAGAAGGATCACCTCTCCAACAACGCCACCGCCTCCCAAAAAGGCACACATGACCCCGGCTCACGAGGTATCACCATAAATAATGTTATTATTATATATATATATATATATTTTTTTTCTTGCAAACACCCATCATAATAGTAAGTTAATGCAGGGGCAAGGAGTAGAGATATCTGTTGCCGAGGCCGAGCTTGAAAAACTATTGGAGCCCATCCGCGGGCTAGTGGGGAGATTAGAGAAAGAATCTACCCAGGGCAGAGTAGCTGAGCTAGAAGCCGAGGTTGCCAAATTACGGGCTGGCTTCGTGGAGGCTCAAAGAAGTGCTAAAGCAGCCCGAGATAGGGCAGTTCTGGCCGAGAGAGAAGCGGCTAGACTTCGTGAACAGGCCGTTGAGGTTGCCATTATGAGAGGTGATCTGATTGCAACGCGGGAGGAGCTGAACAAGGCGATCGTGGGCCAAAGAGCTGTACTAGAAACGTTCGCCGAGAAACTGATGCAAACAGAAACGTTCCTGAAGTTTCTGAGCACATTCGTGGCTGCAGGTGATATGGCAACCAAAAGCGAGCTGTTGGAAGTCGTACATGATAAATACCCGGAGGTCAATGTTTACGATGAGGACTTCGGGTATAATTACGATGCAGTCGGGAACGAAGATGGCGCATATTTCGAGGCTCTGATGAAAGCTCCGAAGTGGCCATTGATCGAGGCCTTAGAGAAGAAGAACACAATTCTCACTCCCGACATCATAAAACGGTGCAATGAAGACCAGGATAAGGACTTTTTGGGCTTCCGCAACGGTTTTTATGTACGGGAGCTAAGGAACCGAGCTCCCATTCCCCGCCAAGAGATTGTTAGACCCCCTGTTATGATCGAAGGCCCTAGCAAGGCAGCGGAGGGTACAAGTGATGTTGTGGAGGCCCCGGGAGGAAAAGAAGCCAACCCTACCCCCGGAGAGGTCAGTGACCTCCCAACTCATGAGCAGAATGTAGAATAGAGGGTCCTGTAAAAAGAATGCCATTGTAGTTACTTGCTTTGTAATGATATACTTTGTATTTCCGGAGAAATAAAAAAAAATCTTCTTTTTTATGGATAGCAAATGATGTTACTTTCTTATCCAAGCAATGTATGTATATTAATAAAGTCTAAAAAACCCGAGGTGTCTCCTTTGCCAGGAAAATATTGAAAACCCGTACGAAGTAATAAAGCAACTTCAATCATCAATAGTTTGGCTACAGAAAGAGCGAGATATGTTGATGTTGCATGAAGTCCCCCGACTGTCAAGGAATTTATCCTTAATAGAGAAGAGATATGTCGAGGTGGAGGGCTCATGGAAAGAATCTGCACAACAAATGAGGCAGTACAAAGCACAGTGTGTTTTAAAAGATCTTGAATTAGAACAACTTCGTATCAACCAGCAAGTGTGCAAAAGAAAAAGGAGCCCGGTTGGGACATTATCTTCCCGTGGACGTAGATCTCCGGATCGAACCACGTAAACCTTGTGTCTCATTGCTTAGTTATTTTCCTGTTTAATATCTTTTGTTAAGACTACGGTGATAGAACGGATCGCGCTTTATCAATAACTAACAAATTTTTTAAGGGGAAACAAAAAGACTTTTTAAAATTTATTTTTATATTTATAGGCCAAATGCATGTGATAATTCAGTAAACTATTTACTAAAATTAAACACAAATATCAAAATAAAAAATAAATAATCCAACCTACAAAAGATTATATTTATAATTTAAATCCAAATTTTATTTTAATATACGTAATTTTTGTGTCATATTATAGATGGCGAGATGGCAAAAGAGGACTAAGTTAATATATCCTTTGACTTGCAGATTTTCCACCGCTCCACAAATAATGTGATATTGTTTTGTGCATGATTTCACGGCATTTATTTTATAGTAAGTTATTATCTCACCTATACGATACACTTTCATTACTTTTGGCGAGTTATAGTACATAAATTTCGCATGAGCATAATTACCTTTTGTTTAAGAAATAATACATATAAATCGAAAGAAAAAAATATATCAACTAAAGCTAATTTAATTATTTTGAGTAATTTATTTTACACTTTCTAAAAGAAATGAGGATTGTTGGTTAAAAAGAAAAAAGAGAAAAGATAGGAAGCAGAGTTATTAATTTTATGCCTAGATCTTGAATATGCATCTCACTAAAATGTTTATCCTTATCTTTTGTAGGGTACGTTATTTTGTCTCTCTTATATAGAATTTATTCAGTATAATTCTTCAATATTAGTTTCACTATTGTTTAAGGGGTATACGCGGTCTGGTGTGAATTGGACATTTAAAAATATTTAGATTCATATCAAATTTCGATTATTTAAAAAATGAATATTTAAAAAGTCGGAACGGTACAGTACGATTAATTTTTTTGAATAGTTCGATTTAGAATTTTGGATCTAACGAAACAATTCAATTCTGTCCGATTCAATTCGGATAACTAAAACTTTTTTTATCATTTGAATAACATATTCAATTTGCGTCCAACTTACTAACTTGCGTATTGAAAATTATATAATAATTAAATATAAGGTACTTTTTATTATTCTTGTTAGATATAACTCACTACAAAATTATGAATAATTTGATTTTTAATTCTTATTTAAATTAATATTTTAAATTTATAATTTGTTTATTTTATCCGTTACTTGTTTCAATGCGGTTCGATGTGATTCGATAAAGTTCAATATGGTTCTCGATTCAAAAAATTGAAAAATGTTTAAATCGGTACCAAAAGAACAATATTTTCAGTTCGGGGTCCGTGTTTCGTTCCGATTTTAATAATCTCCAAGCTCCGTGCACAACCCTAATTATCTTTTAATTTTATTATTATCTTTTTCTTCATCAAGCTTTTTGTACTTCAATTATTCATGATTGCTTGAAAGAGTACATGAAAAACGTGCGGCCTGGTACTTACCAATTATCATAATACCACAGGGATCTGTACTTCGCAGTTAGGATAATAATTTCATTGTTTTCTCAAACCACGCTACTGTCAAATTGGATCCTCTATTTCAATTTGTGCTTCATCTTATATTCCAAAACAATAACTACACGCCATGTATTAGTTAGTAATGTCATCATATACACGTATTCCAAAACAATGACTACACGTCATGTATTAGTTAATGATGTCATCATATACACGTTGGGATTGTTTTGGAATATAAAATAGAACACAGATTGGAATAGAGGATCTCATCTACACTACCGTGCATATAAAATTCAGACGTCACTTAAATGTATCAACAACGGAACACATCTATTACGGACAACAATATAAAACGTCACTACGAATACAGATACAATCTCGTTCTCACACTAATTACAACTATTAACGCAAATCACAACACAAAAGTAATCTAAAGGCTATTTAAGGAGTAACAATTGCATTACCTGCTCTGGTCATGCCAATGCAACATCTTCATTAAAAATTAATAAAATTCTAAAAATATATAAAAAAAATTATCATAAGCAACTCGATTATGTTCGTAATAGATCAAACTAAATTATAACAACAACTCAATCTCCCTAGCTAGCCCCATCCTATCCTGTTGAATATAACCTGCAACTTTCTCCTTCTCCATCATCTATTCTTGTTGTTGTCGAGATAAAAGAAACAGGGAAATGTGGTGATGCTGCTAAGAAGGAGGGTGTGCGGCGGGTCAAGGTAGCCTCTGAAATTGAACCAACGCTTCGCTGAACTGTTACGAAGAAAACAAATTGTGTCATGTTAATCGGAATAAAACAGAGTAACCCACAACCCTCAAACATCTTATACCTGCACAAATAAATTTGTTTGTTAATTATAAAAAACACAAATCCGACACAATTTCATAACATTATTTCCAGATTAAAGCATTTCAATTCAAAATATCATGTCCTAACAAAATCAAAATCAGGTAATATGGATTCATAATCAGAATTTTTTTTAAAAAAAAAGAAAAGCAAACGCCTAATTCCTTGATTCCTCATTCCAATCATATATCATCCCCAAGGCCATGTCAGCAATAAAAAGCCTCTGTCAATGCACTTACCCGTTGCATTAAACGTCATTCGATCCTCTACTGCGACGATCTTTTCCTCTCTACCGATCTTTGCAACCCCAATTTGATAGCAAAAACTTCTCACTCTCTCCCCCTCTAGGGTTTTTCTATCCCATGGATGGATAATTTTTTCCTCCTAAGCGGTTATGCCATAACGGAGATAAATCTGGGATTGTGACTTGTGTGAGAGATAACAAAAGCCAGTTATACTACCTTAGAACACGGTCAACATCTTTCACAATATACTTCTGAAGGTACATCATGATGTACGACCATGTGTAAATATCTGCAAACAACAAAGAAGCAACTTCCAGATCATATATTGCCGGGTTATGGATATAATAATTTTGACAAAGAAGCAACTTCCAGATCATATATTGCCGGATTATGGATATAATTTTGAAAATGGAGATTACATGGGGAGATTCCAAGACCTGTTCAATTATCTCTGGATCTGCACCACTTTCAAGAAGATATTCCAAGGAATCACAAATATAATTCTACGCGATCAAAATCACGATAGAAAGAAAAGCACATAAAACATTAAAATAAACAAACGGAGGGGGCTTACACCAAAACGGCGGCGATCGGAAGATTTATTGAGAGAGTTCACCGAAGGGGCATCTGCAGGCGTCTCCACACTTGAATTCTACCGCTCCCGATGGTGCTGGAACTTTAAATCTACCGACTAAATTCCGTCACAGATAAAACGGTGGATTGTGAGATGTGAGAGATGACGGAACTGCTTATACGTTGGGAGACGTGTGAAAGAGAAAATAGAAACAGAACGCGTTTATGTAGTACTGACATCTGTGAAGATTCGAATTAATTAAATAAACAAAAGAGAAAATGATTCCAAAAATTTATTGTGGCGACGCGTGTTTCTCCTTAAAATCCGCGACCTTATTTTAGTATTAAGGGTTGATAATAATAATAATAATAATAATAATAATAATAATAATAATAATAATAATAATAATAATAATAATAATAATAATAATAATAATAATAATAATAATAATAATAATAAGAAGAAGAAGAAGAAGAAGAAGAAGAAGAAGAAGAAGAAGAAGAAGAATAATAATAATAATAATAATAATAATAATAATAATAATAATAATAATAATAATAATAATAATAATAATAATAATAATAATAATAAGAAGAAGAAGAAGAAGAAGAAGAAGAAGAAGAAGAAGAAGAAGAATAATAATAATAATAATAATAATAATACCCCTAATTCCCTCTCCATCGTGATTCCAGATTAGAGAAACTTCAAACCATTTCTTCAACCTAGGGTTTGTTCAAATTGGGAGAATACACAACCACAATACTGATGCACACTTGATCGTTCCCCTGGTGACAATGATCGTTCCCTTATCGTGCGCTATCCTGCACAGCTCCGGCACGTTAGCCACCGTCAGGGTCGGATTAGACATCGACTCGAAGTACAACACCTTGGTCCTCCCTTCCACTATCTCCTGTTTGACTATCTCAGTATCTCGGGTGTCAACAAACGACGTCGTTATGTTGCAGGCACACGGCATAAAATGGGCGAGGAGGGTGTGGGTCCCCCCGTAGAGAGTGTGGGAAGCGACCACGTGTCCACCAGTGCTGCATAGCTGGAGATGGACGCAGGAGATGGCGGACATGCCTGAAGCGGTGCAGTAGGCAGCCTCAGTGCCTTCAACAGCAGCCATCAGGTGGCCCAGGTTGAGCACAGTGGGTTTGAAGTGGCAGCTGTAAATGAAGAAATCATGGTCGGGGCCGAGTTCTCCGGTAATCATCCGGCGCATGGTTTCGGATTCCATGACGGTGAAGGTGGCGGAGGAATCGCGATGGAGAGGGAATTGGGGTGATTATTATTATTTTTTTGTTTAATTTAATTAGGGCTTTTCTTTTGGAGTGAAATGCCAAAAAAAGAAAAAAAAAAAAAAAAAACCTTCTCAAAGAGGAGTGTGCAAGTCACGTGACTTGTTTGCCGGAATTACTCGCCGGAATCTCATAAATATGGCTACTTATAAATCCCGGAAAGGTTATATGGGAATCTGTAACCGAAAAAAATATCTATAAAAAAGTGTTAAAAGGGCCAAAGGTCATATGGCAATCTGTAGTTTTCCCTATTATACATAAAAAGATCCATTTAATGCTCCGAGATGAATATTGAGACAACAGTAGATTTTCAACACCCTTTCGTCTAACACTCTGGTAGAAGGAAAGACTAACAAAGTTGCCTCGTTCCCTTTTCCCACACCCAACCACTCATCTCTCTCTCTCTCCTCTTTTTAGATCTAAATTTTTTAAACAACATGATGAATCTCCACCAAATTCAATCTCAGCTTAGTAGAAAATATATAGTTATGAGATCTAATTTCTTTACAGCAACATTTTTTTTTTTAAAAAAATTAATTTAATTTTCAATTTCTTACACTTCCATGGAAGTGTGTTAAAGATCTCAGATCTACTTAAGATCATTATCTTTTTCTATAATTTTTATGATTTTTAACATCATGTGGAACAATATTATAGATCTTGGATCTTGTTCGTTTCACAAATGGGTTTCATTTTTTTGTTGCTGATATCAACTAATTAGCCTTTCATTCAGCAAACAAAAGAAAAAAAAATTCAAATCTTCCTAATCCAGATCTTAAAATTTAATTTCAGTGTTTGTTTTCAAATCTAGTTAAATAAGATGATATTGAAAAGATTGCCCAACCATTCAACCTTTTTTTATCCTCTTAGCAGTTCTAAAAACAAAAATCGATGAAGATAAAAAATCTTCACCAAAACACTACCCTAAATTTTCTAGGTTATAGCATAAAACGTTTTCCTCAACTCCGATGTGATTCTGTATGAGAATTTTTCCTCTTTTATTTTTAATTTTTTTTTAAGTGAACCAAGCAAAAAAACTCATATTCCTGAGTCTGTCCTTATAATGGAATTACCGTTGCGTTTTTCCTTCAAATCCGAAAAAAAAAAAATTTAAGCATTTTTGGAAAACATGAAGTCTTCCACAAAGTCAGATATCTGAGTATAAATATGGTAAGTACACTTCCAATTTCATATCCACATATACAAAATGTATAATGCTTGAGTACATTTTCTTTTGCAAATTTGTTGATTTAAAATCTAGTTATGGCGTAAAAGTAAATAATTTTTTGTGTGTTTTCTTATTTTGCTACCTTAATATCAACAATATTGTATTACTTTATAAAAATTTAAATGCATTAAATTAAACAAAGCAAAAAGGGAAATAAATTAAATCATTAGTCAACAATACTAAGTAGAATGACATTATTTAGTAGGATAATGAAGTTCAAAATATCCAACGTATACATTCGAAATAAAACGTCACTTAATGAAAGAAATATGATTATCTAAAAGAAAAAAAAAAAATCTTCAGACGTCACTCCTTCCATACCCTGAAATGATAATGATCAAAATTGTCTCGTCCTTCAGCTTCCTCACCAATGCATAAAATCTAAAAAGACAAAGAAATGGTAAAAAAACAATATATCAAATTGACTGTTCAATATCAATAGCATTTGAAAAAAAAATGTCATTATTTCAGCGGAAGAGTAAGCTAACCTTTTACAAGTTTTAGAGTTGTGCTCCAATACTTTCCAAATAAGTCATAAGTATGTTCACAATTGCACTTTGCTGAGTCATTTTGTCTTTCAAATCGATCACCTCATTTAGGAATACATTCACTTGTGACTTGAGCTCATCCACATGGAATCCAGAATCTTGTAGCTTCTCCCGTGGCTCTTCGAGTTCCTGATGCAGTTGTTGGCCAATTGAATCCCATATTGTGTTACGTTTTATTGGTGGCTTTGGGCCATACCCGAAGCCTTTTATGTAGCCTGATCCATGGCCTAAGACGTCGATAATAATTTTATCGTTGGTCTTTGAAATTCCTTCTTGTATGTATTGGTCGCGTTTCTTGATCATCAGTTCCTTTTGCAATATGTCTATTTGTAAAAGTTATATATAGCTTAATTTCAATTAAATAAATAAATTTAAGTAACTTACCCAACTTTCTTTTGCCTCATCAGATTTTTACATGTCATTCTCTAAACAATGTGTACGTCTATATAACTCAATTCTATCACAGGGTTCTCTATTGAGCTCGTTCTTAGATTATACCAAGTAAATGAAAAAAAAAAATATAACCCAATCACAAGTGCAAACTAATCATAGACCGACTAGAACAAGTAAAAGAAATAACCCATAACACAAAACATGTGTAAAATAATCATAATACAAGTTCTTACAGACAACATATAATTTTCGACCCCTTCAACTATTCTCAAGATCCGTCTTAAAAAATAGAAAGGGTACTACGGAAGAAAATGGACAAAAAAAAAAATCAATAATAGTAAACCTAGCAGTTATCCGCATATATTTATACATTGCCAAAAAAATAAAATAGATATAAAACAAAACAAAAAATAATAACAAACCAGAAACTCTCATTCTAACGAAATGGAGAAACTAGAATTCCATAACACCACAACATGAAAATTAAGAATAAATCCCCAAAAACATCACAATTTGCATGTAAAATACATATTATACTCGCAATTTCATGGCGACGAACAGTGAAAGCCTTTCTGCCAGAAATATGCTTGCAATGTAACTTTGCTCGATTCTTTTTATTCACATCACTTAGATGCTACAACAATAAGAAATTTATAAGTAAATTTTAGCTCTAAATCTAAATATATTAAGTAATAGTGTTACCTTATATTTAGGTGATGCAAAAAACTCGCATAGTACTTTCCATGTATCTTTGTTAGGACAAAAGCTCGGTTTGCGCAACTTAGCCTCCTCTAAATTTGCATACTCTAGGAAATGCTTATGAAGCTTATGACATTTTTGCCTGCTACTAGACTTAAACCATTCAATCAAGCATTGTTTCACTTCTGATGCATCCATATCAATATACATGTGAATCTACATATCAAATAACCAAACTCTTTATTATAAGAATATTCATCAACAAATAATTCATACAATTCTTTTTTCGAGCACCCTAACCTTTATATGATCAAAGCCTGACTCCATATCATTATTTTCATCTACATCTTTCCATCGTTTAGGCACTCAAACAACATCACTTGTAATTACAACAATTTGACTTGCAAGTTTTGCAGATTCGTCTGCATTAATAGATCGCCCTATTGATGTATCCACATTGATCTTCATTTTTTTCCATATGTAGCAAACATTTTCATGATTCCCTTACCCATTGTCTGACCACGTCCTCTTTTATTAGAGCCCGAAGCTACATATTTGGAAAAAAAAAAAGAGTTAGAATATATTACACAATCACAATTAGTAAATCATTATTATGCTTATGTACTTTCTGTCCCCCTAGTGTTAGGTACTAGGTTCTCGTGAGTCTCGGTAGACTGGATATCAGAGCTTCCAGGGACTGCATCTTCAGGAGAATAAGTTGGAGGAACTACAGTATTCTGTGGCATGGTGACACTATCAGTAGTCTGATCTGGAGTAGTACTATGAATCCCTTTGGATTTACAATCTTTTGTGCTAGATGAAAGTAATACCTCAATCTCATCATCGATATTATAACTTACAAAGAAACATCTAAGTTTGCAAGTCGAAACACTAACCTGTCGATTTCGTAATTGTTTTATAAATCTGAAATGTAAGGAAATTCATGAGTTTTAGTTGATAAATATGTGATGCTCGTCAGTTGCTGTGTGATTATATTCTGCAATGTCTTTGTTGTTGATCAATTAATCAGTAACTACACTATAATCTTCACCGCTCAACCTTCCATTGTTGCAACTAAGCTAATGTTCACCTAAATTTCTTCCATTATTAATCTTACTTCCTCCATGTATCAATATTTGTGATATTAAATCTTTGGTGAAACGTTACATAAGATTTTTTATTTTTTTTTTTTGTGTTGCTGGAAATACTTAACCAAATGACTTTGGTTATTATTTTTCAAATTTTAACTATTGTAAGCCATATTTTGGACATTTTATATGTATAGCATATATATATAAGTACTAATAGTGTTAAAAATCTACCCTAAATAATGTCGCTCTGAACACTAACTTTCATTTTTTTTTTATTTTCCCGTTGAGCTTTTAAAAATTGGATAGATAGACACATCCAAAGGCAAGATAACGTATAAACTATCCATACATTAGAAAGTTATAGATGGTAATTTTTCTCCTTAACTATTTTATGTTATACCGCCAAAGATTATTATTTGTTGCATTATTTTCATATTTTTTTTATAAATCAATAAATATGTTTTGAGTAATCTTTAGTGAATAGTAATGCAGGAAAAAACCAAAATATATGTGTAACTTACTACAAAATGACGGTAAAAAACATTAGGACTGATTTATAATAGAAAATCACCCTTGAAGATGTAAAAAAGGTAAGACCATATTAACATTTGTTGAATATTTAATTTTAATATATATCTAAATAATATGTTATGAGGTTTTTTGTTACATTATTAGATCCATATAAATTAACTTGTAAAGATAAATTGACTGTTTTTTTTTTTTATGTAATAGTGGTGTAACTCGGTCATTATGTCTTCCGTCGAGCATAGACATGTGACACGGACTAGTTCGTTGATGGAGAGCTGGTAAACATCACTTCCATTTGTAGAATCAACTAAATCGTAGATTTAGTTAATCATTTATTTGTAATTTTTTTGTTTTCATTCACCAAATTTAATGTCAGATATGTGTATTCCCCATACGATTTACAACAATTGAAATTAATGTTACATTATTCTTCTCTTATACTTTATACAGTAACACATATCTGTAGACACATTATTGTATCTAGAATCAACATGTTGAATTTTGGGTCGAGGTACCTTGATTGCAATGGAATTGAACCCCGGATCGTATGCGGGTCGAATAACGGGACTCTCCTTGATGATCCGTACTCGTGGTCGAGGTGAAAATCACAATTGGAAATTCACCATGATTTAAAATCCAAGAGCCATCTTCACCGGCTTGGTAAAAGCACTTTTAGGTTAGGGAAAATCACATATGATTTTTCTCTTTATGTTTCTCACATGAGTGAGAAACTGGTCCCCCTCTCTACCACTTATTGTACCCAGTACACTTTGTTATATTAGTAAGGGGAAGAAGTGAGCCTCTAATTATGGGAGATGGGCCTCCCATACTTACCCACTTTCAATAATTGGGTCAGCCCACTTGGGCGACCTTGGACCGGGTACATGGCCCGGGTCAAATAAACACAACAAAATTGTCGAGGTTGTGAAATCTGATAATTGTCAGTATGTATTTCCATTCACAAAAAAGTTAATGTCAAATTTGTATATTCTCCATACACTTTATGAAAATTGAGTTTCTTGCTTTATGTCGCTTTCCTCCAGCTTTACACATATAAGTAGAAAGTTTGTATTTTATTGTTATTTTTAAATAACTTAAAACGTATTTAATTCATATTTATGAGACTTTATAAGTGTGTGTGTGTGTATCATAGGCTAAAATCAGAAATACTTAAAGCACTTGGTTATAAATTGAAGAAGAAAAAAATTAGCAATAGTCATTTAATTTTCATTGATATGCTTCTATATAGATATGTTTGTTAATAACATGTTGTGGCATAAATAAATGGGTTAAATAATTAAATCAACATGTACTTTGCGAGTTTTTACACTTCAATACCTACACTTTATTTTCTAACCGATTGCAGCCTGAAGTCCACGAATTGCACAAGTTGCAACCTCCGTCGAATTTTTCCGACTAAATATCAAACACGTGAAAATCACATGCCAACCTGGGGGAAGGGGGGTTCGCTATTTCCATGATTTGTTGAGGCAGATTTACATCAACAACATATTTCATTGTTCATAGTACGCCTACCAATCTGGTCATTTAACTTGTCATCTTTAGCAATGCCTTTTCCCATTCCCTTTTTTTGTTGTATTTTTCGTCATCAATATGTTGCTTAGGCTGATCAGGGGATACCTCAGATTCTTGAAAATTAAATAAATGTAGATGATAGTGTACAATGTAGATGCCTCTGAAATATAGTTATTGATGTAATTATATTTAGGTTGTGTACCTTAGAAAACTCATACGCATCCCCCTTAACAGCAACCCCCACTTCAAGTGACATTTTCATGACATTATACATGCCAAAAAAACTTTTCCTTCAGTTCAGCCTTAACCTGAACTTTGAAGAGTGCACCCTTACCATTCATTGCCTTCTCAATGTACTTACTTTTCTGCCACAACATCATTTAGGGTAGACAAATAACATAGTTATAAGTTAGTTAGGACAAAAAAAAAAATGTTTTGAATGTAATAATTAAGATTAAATTTCCTGAAATGGGCATATTACATGTTTCTTCTTTAAATCTTCAACATTCTTTCCGATTATTTGCACACATTCTTTATCCCAAAGTAAGAAACATGTTGTTCCAGATCATCCACAACACGCACTTCAATCTTATACCTATGTATAAAAATAATAAAATGAACAACCAAAAAAGGAAAAAATAGGATTAGTACAATAGGAAACTATAGGTAATAATAGGTTAATATTATTTTGCACATAAACACCTGTAATTTCCTGTTGACTCTTTAACCCGACACTTAGAGCAATAAAACTTGCAATCATCCTCAATTAATTTTTTGGTACAACGTTTTCAAGCAAGGTACCACAAATCCCCAACAGTTTTAATCTCAACAATAGTAGCATCAACAAGTACAAACCATCTTAGAATCCCAAAATTAAAAAAAAAAAAATTAAAATTCGCATTTGCATTTGCATTATATTTACACATTAAAAATGTATAAGAGTTGACATGTTACAGTTAGTTTATACCTTGTCTAAATCATTTAATTATGCTATTTTTTTTCAAATTGAGTGTTCACTGTTAATTTAATCTTCAATAGATAGAAATATCATGTTTGATGATCTGTTGATAGGAGCATTTGTTTCACCAGACTCTAGCAGCCTTGTTAGGTAAATAAACGGAAAAGATAAAGTTAAATCATTCATGGTTAGCTCAGAATAATGTAAATAAAAAAAGTTATCACGGAAGTAATAATATAGGTTATACTTTTTCTCGAACTCTTTGAATTCTGCAGTATCACCATTTACTATGACCTTGGTAATATTTTAGCTATTTGAAACACTTATCTCATATGTTCGTTCCAAATTAACTGAATATTATTCTGTGAAAATGTAAATTGTTTTTTGGAATCATGTGTATGTTTTCCTTACCACCATATAACCTTGCACGTCCAAATTGTATTATAACAATCACTTGCTTGTTTTTCGCATCTCTAGATAGGGCAGTAGGCAGTCTATATACTCCTCCCACAAACTGCATGACATCTTATTGTTGCTGCAATTCACTATAGCATACATGTTAGTTAAAAACTTAGAAACATCATGAAATAGAACATGAAATTTTGAAATAGAAATGTAATAACTTCATATCTTCCATTCTGAACTCCATCCATGTATTGTTGTGATTTGGATGTTGGGTAGGAGGCTAGTAGAAAGCAACTTTGCCAGTGATATCTGTTGGAAAAAGAAAATAATACTTAGTAACTTGAAAATTTTATGTAAACTGAAATTTGGCAGAGCATTAGAAATTTAAAAGATACACACCAAATAACTCGGACTCCTATATCTCTTTTTCTGGAGTCAATGTAGCAAAACTCCTAAACTGGAACATGCACTTAGGGAGAACTCAACCACGTTAGTTCTAGAAGGAAAACCAACTTGTAGTTGCATGATGTAGTCCTGAACTTGTGCTGATTTTCAGCAACGATGAAGTATGTTACAACAAAAAGACAACTTTCAGTTAGTTTCAATCTGATAATATTCATAGCACTGCCCTTCATCGATGCATGGGTCCGATACCTTATTAAACATTACATCATTTCACTAAGTTAGTAAAAGAAACTTAACAAAATTGTCTGTAGAAAAACAAAAGGTTAAAATCTGTACTTTTACCTCCTGATAATGAAACACACATTCAGTACTTGTTCTCTGATTTTTGTTTTAGAAAACAGGTACATTGTAGCAGTGCACCAATCGGAGCCTCATTAACCACCGTGTCTTCGACGGATTAACATCTCGAATTAAGCTGAAGTGAGGAGCCATTGAAGATGGCACGAAGTGAAGAGTAGAAGAAGGAAATATATTGAAACATAGATCAGTAATATTTAATAGGATGACACGTGAATTGTAATTTTGAGTTAATTAGCATTTTAATAATAGCTTGTAATAACTAAATTGTACAATTACCCCCTCCTCCCCCCCCCCCCCCAACTAACCCACAATATTCTGAATGGAACCTCAACTATTAGAGTATGTTATACTGCAACTATCAGCCAAAGCTTCCAGGTGTCTAGTTCATACTACAGAATTCTAAATCCCACAACATGGTTTTTTTCGCAATGATCTTAAGTAAATGTTATTTATTACCCAGATTTAATTTACACATAAACTAGTACATGAAATTTCAAAACGATAAGGGAACAAAAAGAAAATAACTCAAAAACCCCACACCAAGCCATGTATACAGTCAAACTCCTTCAATTAATGGTCTTACTTTTAAGTAAGAGGAGGGATGTTGCACCACTTTAATTTTTTTAGAAGAGCATTTTCTTTTTTGAGGTTAGCATATTTTCTTAGATAAATGGAATGTGCTTTCTCGGAGGATGATACTTTTTAGTTTGTTCTTTAAATTATAAATAAATACCACTATTTAGAGAAACACATGTGTACTACAAATACATAGCCTTAACTTTATACAGCGGGTCGAACGGACTCAATCGACATCTTTGTTCAATTAATAAAGGAGAAAGTTAAAAGTAGTTTTTCCTAATTTTTAGTATAATTTCAGTGACTTGCTAACTTTAATATAACTTAAACCCTTCTTAGTATATCTACAACCTTCTTTGATATATTTTCCGTTCTGTTACAAGTGCTTGCAGCTACTCAGATAATCAGTTTGCCTAATTGGAGGCTTAGTTGACCTAAGCGGTCCAAACAATTATATATATATATATATATATATATATATATGTATATGTATAATAAATAAGTTAATATGTTGGATAACTACGGTGTCACTTGTCAATGTTGTAGCACAATTAAAATTTTGCCACATAAGCAGGTGCTCAGAGGAAATCATGAATTGTGGAAAATAGATAGATAGATATTAAATTCTTATCTCTTTGTTAATATAAAAATTAAAATAGAGGGTCTCATTTGCATTTGTTGGACATAAGGCCTATTGTGCACCTCCCTAAAGTTAACCCACTTGGTAAAAAAGGAAACAATCAAACTTTGTGCCCAGTTAAAATTCATGCGCTCCTTCTTCCTTCAAAATTCACGCCAGTCAAAAGAGTTTATTTCTTCGGTTTACAATATAGTTTAGCAGATACGATATAGTTTGTTGACCATAATAATAAAGTTTACTATGCATAACAATATAATATTATAAGCAAGTTTTATTTTGACAGTTTATAATATAGCTTAGCAAATACAATATAGTTTGTTCAGCATAACAGTATAGTTTACTACGCATAACAATATATATTATAAGTTATGTTACCTGTTAAATATTATTTGCCTTTTTGACATAACTTAATACTAAATCAATGGATATAACTGAGTCACTACTGGGCTTGAGAAGAAAATTAATGGATGAAATGTAGTAGAGATCACGCCATGTAGAAATCATTTCTTTCTTCTTAGTTGAGTTTCCCTCTTTCATTTAAGTATTGCAAGAAATATTTTTGTAAAGAACGAAGTATTGCAAGACGTATAAGTAGGGATAGACAATATTCACGCTCATGATTTTTTCTCAAAAATTAACAATTAACAATGTGCTCAATAAAACACCAGAATTGTATCATTTACCTTTTCAAAAAAAAAAAAAAAACAACCTACAAAATAAATAAATTTTATCAGAATTTTTCATTTTATAAACCAAAATAAAGTACACTCATGTTTTTAAACATCGACACCAGAATGTTTTTTCTTCATCCTCTGTTCATTTTGTTGACGACCTTTCTCAGCAGCAACAACTTCAGCGTTTTCAACAACAATTGTTTGCTTGTCTTCAATAATTTTCTCCTTCAAAGAAGGCTTGTTTTTGTAAAATTTGTATACATCGCCAAGCACATTAGCCCTCACTTCACCGAAGAGCCTACAAAACGTGAAAAAATTACAATGTCCAGAGTACAATTATTAATATTTAAAACTATACTATACTGAATGTCTGGAATTAAACTTATACTATGACGAATCAGAAACCATACTACTATATATAAGAAACTGTGAAAGTCAGAATAACAAAATATACTAATAAAGCTATTGAGAAATATGCGTACATAAAACTATACTTTATTGAAACTGAACTTATACTACAATGAATAACAAACTACAATATAACACAAAAAGAATATCAATCGTCAAAGCACAATTATGAAGATTTAGAACTATACTACACTAAAAATAAACTTACACTATACCGGAACAAAACACTACAGCAAAATGCCAATAGATAACGGTTTTCTCCGTTGTCTTTAACAGGAAATGAGTGTTGTTGAATCCACCGTTGTCTTTGACCCTATGAATAGACAACGGTTTAAAATCATTGTCTTCCCAGAAAAAGGACAACGGACATGCATCAGTTTTGAACCGTTGTCTTTCAATTTATAGACAACTGTCATTGAAAACGATTTTCATCGGTGTATTTTGCCTCAACAACGTCATTTCGAAACCGTTGTCTATTTCCATAGTCAAAGAGAACAACGGATTCAACAACATTCATCTTCTATCAAATACAACAATTTTTACCCATTGTCATTTATAATAATAGATATCAGATTTTTCTGTTGTCTTTTTCCTTTTATAGACAAATTTATTAGATAATGCGGTATTCATGGTGTTTTACCTTCTGAAATTTTACCCTTATCTATTCACATTTTGAGAGATATATTTATATTTTATTTACACAATAACTTAATATTAGATAGGACTTTAAGAATAAACAACACACCATTAAATAAGCTAAATAAACTATATTTCAGAATGTACTTTAGACAGTCCACTTTGTCCAACACAATAACATCATAAAATAAAAATTGTATTATCACATATTCAAAATATACGTTTGACATTCCAACGGTTATACAAGTTATAATTAAAAAATCTAGCAACAAACTAGTTGCAACTTTGACTTTAAAAGCTTATTGACCACTAAAGCTCCAACAGTTAAACAAGATATAACCAAAACCTAGCATAAAGTAGCCACAACTTTGACTTCGAAAGTGGATTTATAACTCCATAAAGCTCCAACCAGAATCTGTTAAAATATATAACATTCTAAACCATCATTTTCTTGTACATATATCATATACAGTTATGAACACCAAACAAAAAATGTAAAGTCATACCTTTTCCATTCATTTATATGTTCCCGAATGTATTCTACTCATATATATGTTCTTGAATGCATTCTATGTGTATACACTTCATCAATATTATTTGGATGTGAAAATTGTGAGGCAAAAAAATATTTGGTAAAACCAACTAGCAAATAGTTCTAAAAAGACAACAAATATGAAAATATTAAATCAAACAAAAAATTATTAACTAAACGCAGCGAAGCCATGTCCATAGCTGCATTAGCATAAAATAAAGTGGTTTGCATTCCTCCCACGTTGATATCATATTTATTCCTAGATAACGGAATATGAAGAGAACAACTAAACTATACGACAAAATTCCAAGGAGAACAATAGACATAAAAATATTGGTATTTCATATTGGACATGTTACATTCCTTGATGATCTCAATTTATTTTTAAAGTTGTGGGCTAGACGTTTACGCTTCTTAGCCTCTCTCTCTCTCTCTCTATCTCCCCCCCCCCCCTCCCCCCCTTCTCTTTAGCTCGTTCAATTAGATCATTAAATACAACTACAAAATTCACATCTACAAAGTCAAAAATTACAAGGCAACCACAAAATCAATGCCTAGATTAAACTCGGAGCAAATTCTAAATTTAAAAACCTGGCGCAAGTTAAAATTTTAGGAAAAAAAAAAAGACAAATCCAAACTATAGAAGAAAAATCACCCACCACTATTTAGTCTGAACTTGGAAGTATGATAAATTCTATATCTTGAATATATGGAGGATGCCTCTGGAAAAAGACAAGCTTAAAGAGGATAATAATAAGTCCTCAGATTACATGCATTTGGATGGCATCATCATGGTAGATATGGAAATTATAAAGAGAATAAGATTAGAAAATAAAGATGATTGAAATGTTGCAGAACTATATTAAGCCAAGATTCCATCAACAGCTAAATTCAGATATCTGAATGGACTCACTTGAGGTATACCATTAGATCTCTTCGCTAGTTGACCAAAGTACAAAATGATATCTAATCAACATAAACAATTACTGGATATTAAAACCAAGCTCAATTATAACCTCTTGTACAGTAATGAAGCCATTCATTTGTACGAATTTTCGAATTTCCCTAGGACCTTCTTGGTTGTCATAATTATATACACATTGATTAATCCTAAACATGCATCTATTAATTTAAATACAACACATAGGTGTTTTAGAGTTGACCTGAGAATCGTGTACACAATGATTCGATGTTAGACTCCAGGATTGACCTTCTGGACTGTATCCCTGCTCGATCCTCAACGCCGGATGGGCGACAAACTTTGAGAAATCCCAAGTGTGGGAACGAACACTACCGCTGCCGCCCTCTCACTCTCTCTTCTCTGCTTTGTGATTTTTTACATGTGTATGTTCTATTTCACAGACTGAGAGTTATGTATTTAATACACAATAATTGAGTGTGGGCCTGGCCTGGTAGTTCAATTCCCTACTGAGCTAGAAGCCTGATGGGCCAGTCCAGGGATCAAATACAAGAAACAAAGATGGGCCTAACTATGAATTAATTCTTCTACTTTCAACCTAGAACATAATTAATTCATAAATATTAATTCATTCCACTAAAGAATTAATATTGACTTACCCCTTTATTCTCGATTTGAGTCGGGGCTTGAATTAGACTTAATTAATCCCCGTATTTATGATATCGAATATCCATTAATTACTTAAAGCCTCTAACAACTTAAGTTAGTTAATTGCTTATTAATTCCTTAAGTAGTACCACTCAACTTCATTATTATACCTGAACTTAATCAACATGTAGGGTCTAGTACAATGAACCTTTTGGGCTCCTTAAGGGGATATCATCATCCTAAACAGATATGGTTACCTTTACACAAATTACCAGTTATCATATGCAAGCTGTTGTCACCCAAGATACGGATAATATTGAGTTATCACTTAACTCTCACTCATGGTAAGTCAAAATGACACACAGACACGCATACACAACTGTAATCTTATTAGGGTTTAGATTACAATAAGTCACCGAGATCTCTTGTTCTTCACTAAGATCAGGTAGAAGAACTTATCTCACCGTGATCCTATCAATACGTAAAGATTTACCAGTATAAGTAAATAGTCAAGATAAACTATTTCTACTAATACTGCAGCCTATACCAACAACTCGTCCTCAAGCCGTCTCGGCTGTGATTTATATTTTATATCTCATTAAGTTTAACCAATCATATGATCTTCTGTGATCTACAACACACCATATGATCTACTTATAGAGAGAGATATAGGGACATATATAGTGATTAGTGTAAACATAACCAGATAGGAGATTAATAGTGAATAACTGGAAACATTGTATATAAAAGGTCTTCCTTTCAGTATACAAATCCAACATCATTGACATCTAATTACAATGATGCCATTGTTAAATATTTCAATTTAATTATAATTATTGAAGTAAATGTCTCAACCATATATATTGCATCTTGATTGAGGCTTCAACATGGACACTAAAATAAGAATTATAACAAAAAAATATCTAGGGATGCCAATGTGTCGGGTGTGGGACGGGTTTGGCTAAACCTTTAACCCGCCTCGTAAAAGAAATTCTAAATCCACAACCCGTTTTGTGCCACTGGGTTTACCCATCGATTACCCACCCCACCCCGAAGTGAAATGAATTTACATAAAATATGAAATATTTTAAAATAACTCTTAAATAAAAAATCAAATAAACAAATTTATTCATAATGAAGACATGTAGTAACAAATAAATTAAAGAAACTACATCAATTAACCATTTAACAGAAAAATAAGCATATATAAGGCGTACATAAATACATTAATATCAGATGAACAAAATATCCTTAAAAGATCTAGATATTAAAAAAAAATATCATCATTGAGGTGGGAGGTGGCGTGGACTATTTTACAAAAGTGTTTGTGTATTTATAAAATTCTAAATTTACATATTTAATATACGTGGGTCAGGATAGGGTCAAGTTTAGCGAAACTCTTTACGCGCTTTAAACCCGCTATATTTGATCGAGCTGGGTTTCATGGAATATGATAATTGAGAAAAAGACCAATCAACGAATAAATACTTAAGTAAAACTTAAGGAAAAAATGGTCAAAACCACAAATCATAACAGTTGAAAAACAAGCAAGTAAATGTACAATTTAAAAAAGTTCAAAACAATAGCTAAATTACCTTCAACAGACACTGAGTATGGAGTGTTGCGCAGACGGAGAAGACTTGGAACAGCGGCGACGTTTGTGGGATAGAGATGGAGACCAACATAGGGAGGGTGGAAATCTGGGCCTTTACTCTCCATCCCATGAGACAAAATTAAGTAAGGGTTTCTCCTTTGCCACCATAGTTTGAGAGGGAACGGAATAAACCAAAGGGATGGGACGACAATTTGGAGACTATGCGAGATGAAATTAAGCAGGGGTTTTGTGATTAAACATCATTTTATAGCCGGTTGCAAAAATGAACTATATAAACTAAGGGTGTGTTTGCTTAAGGTTGGAGAATACTAAGCTAAATTTTGCAGAGGAAATTAATGACTATATTAGAATTTGGTCCTCTAAATCCATTGATGCCAACCTAAAACAAACACACCCTAAGGGCCCGTTTACTTTGGGTTGTTTATAATCGGGTGGATAAGACTATGGTGTATTAGAAGGAGGGATTGGAAGAAAACAGATTATCCTATCCAATGTTTACTCGGGTTGATTAGAACATAGAACAATCTCTATCCAATATTATCCCATATTTACCTTGTATATTTAAGTTGCAATTTTTAAATAGGATTTCCCTTATCCTTTATTTACTTGGATGTGTTATATTCCTTCATTTAAGTTTTTTTGGATTTTCATAAGTTAAAATAAAATGAAAAAAACATGCTCAACCCCTAAAACCAACGTCTCTCGCTACTCCAAACGTTTCGTCGGTCAAGAACACCTCCAACCCTAATCAGGCTGCTTTTCTTCTTCATAAAAAATTGCCGAGGGAAAATGATCCAACTTATACCCATTCAACATCTACACTGAAAAAAGTTTTAATCTCCGACAGGATTTGATGAACTCCAATTTTCTTATATAAAAAAATGGCGTTGGAAAGGCAAACCAATGCCACCAAAATCCACATTCGACGTTTCTAGTGGTGGAAAATAACAAATTAGTAGCAAGGGATTTGTCAGAGTCAGGTACATTATTTCCCTTCGGATTTTGTAAATTTTTCACATCAAATTGTAGATTAAAATGTCATTACAGATTGGTATTTCTGTAGATTGTGGGTTATTGAAATTTTTGGTGGTGGGCGAGGCTCGTATTGAAATACTACTTCCGCACCGTGTCATGAGTGTGGATTGGTCCGGTTTCTATGTTGGCTGGGTGGTATTAGGCCTGCTTGGTTGGAGACACCTTAAACTTTATAAATAATGAGCAATTAATTGGACATTAGCTTGAATTTACTCGAACTGCTTGTATACTATAAATCAGTTTGCAGCTACTCTTTAAGTTGTTGGTATGTTTTGTATTGTTTATGAGATGTTTATGGTTAATGAGGTGTTCTTAAAACATCCAGGCTGCTCGGAAAAGTATTTTAGTTTCAGCTCAATTTCATCTTCTGCTTCAAATTCGGTCAACAAATGTGTTAGTGGACCTCGTAGTTTGAACGAGCAACACAAGGACACCACCTTCCTGAACCCATATAATTTTGCCAATTTTTTTTACTAGAAGTCTAATTTAGTCTTGTTTGTGTATGCATATGATGTTCTAACGTGCAAATTTGTATATGTAATTGCCGAAGGGGAAGAACAGCCACCTCGTCGTCAGATGTGATCATGTGAGTTGCGCCGGCTGTTTCGAGGTTATTCCGAAATTTAAGGATAAATTACGGAAACATGAAATCGCAATAGAGGTGCTTGAATCGCCCGAGGCAATTCTAAATGAGGTTATAGATGAGTTACATGATAAGGAGACTCAATCGCAAGCATAAATAGCCCGCTTGCAGAGTGTCGTTCTTGATATGATAGAGCTAGTTGATGGATTACGAAGCAGTTGTCGTACATTTTTTGTGTTTATATCACGTCTATTTATATGCGATTTTTTTGGTACTCATTCGCTTTTACTCACGATCGGTACGCTTTGGAGGTAGTCCATATCTTCGTTTGCGATCTTGATGATAGAAGTTCGATATCCTATGTTATCATTTTTGTTTTTGCTTTATCCATTATTACTTTCTTAGGTTTGTTGAAAGTGATTAAAAGTATTCAAAACATTATGTACAAGAAAGCAATATACCAAGTTCATGGAGCTTTGGTAATTATTTCTAAAAGTACATTCCCAACTATGTAGGGCCATATCTCTTTTCAAGCATTGTCTTGTCTGCTTAAATTCTACTATAGTTACCAATATATAATGTCACCTCATAAATATCTATAAATGAAGGCACCTCTTTGTAGTTCTCTACACCTGTTTTCCTCAAAGTAAACTTTATTTAAAGAAGGAGTGCATATTACAAGTCCTGATTCATTCTCTCCTACCCCAAAATGCCTACAAAACTCAGTTCCTCCAAATCACTTTTGCAAGATAAGATTTTTTTCAGTAGTTGTTGGACTAAGGAAATGGAGAACACATTTCTACATAGTCTTCTGTAGCAGGTTCGTGCTCAAAACTGGCAGGTCGGGCAGCCTAACCACCATGTGATTTTGACTGCTATGAGTGATGTAAATCTACAATTTGGTACTTCTTTAGCCTACGGGTTTATTTGTGACCGGGTTCGTAAGTTACGTACTCGGTATAATGTTTTCAAATGGCTTATAGGCATTGATGGGGTTACATATTGCCCTATCACCCATCGAGTGCCTGCAGAAGAATCTTTGTGGAAAGCTATATGTAATGTGAGTTTTCCCTAAATTTCTTTGACATTTTTAACTCCCTGATTTTTATGCACCTGTTTTAACCAGCATTCAAAATTTTGGAATCTTACTAGGAAGAGAAGCTTGCAAGAGCATATAAGCGGGAGGGGGAATGGTCTTATAATGCGCTGAAGTTATTGTTCATGGAGGAATGTCAAGTGCCTGCGGGACAAGTCCTTCATTAGGAGATGATTAAAATTTCAAGCGATTCGGAGCCTTTGTCGGTAGCTGGTTCATCTGTTGTTGAGATATCCGGCCCCAATCATTCAGACCAGTGGGGTTCACTCCATTCGTCAGACTACGATTCTATTAATTCTCAATAGCCATTTTGGGCTGAGTTTGCATGGATTAATCATGAAGCTGAGCATGATACTTCGGATGGACAGAGCCAAGAAAATTCGATCAACTCTGCTGCCTAGCCACCAACTCATACTTCCAAAGGCAAAAAAAAAAAAGGTTTGGCCGAATCCAACCAACGTAACAATGACACAGACGGGCGAAGCTCATGCGCATTGTGGTCTCCATTTAAGAAACGGTAAGCTGTTGGAGATTGGAGGGACTAGCAAGGTGTACTTGGTTGAATAAAATTATTAATATTCCCAAGGCTTAATACCTTTTTAAACCATGTATTTTTGTTTTGTGTCGCTTTAATTATAATCTGATGTTTTTAAAGCCATGCTTTGTTTATTTCAGAACTATTATCTTTGTATGTTTGGGGTTTAAGAGAGATATGCATTATGTGATGTGCTTAGTTGGTTCGACCATTATTTAAAAGTTTGTTTATAATTTTTTCTACTTTCTTCGAATTTATTTTCGTGTTGAAAATAGGGGTGTGCATCGGTCGAAAACCGAACCGAACCGAACCGATAAGGCATAACCGATAATCGATAACTCTTCAAAATTGGTAATCGAAACCGACCGAATAGAAATGAAAACCGACCTTAAACCGAACCAAAAAATTCGGTTCGATTTCGGTTTTAACCGATAACCGATAAAGAACTCTTCAAAATTTTGAGGGGAGGGGGAATATGGGCAGTGGGCTGCTGGGGTTGATTTTGGGGCTAAGGTAGAAACATAATTTTAGGAATTAAGTGTACCATTTTATAAATAAAATAAAATTTGTAATAGGTCTTTAGTTATCGGTTAGGTTCGGTTCCATATCGAATTTTTCAGATGAAAACCGAACCGAAACCGATAATCGATAATTTTTAAAACTCAAAATTGAAACCGCTATAACCGAAATGAAATTCAGTTCTCGGTTCGGTCCGGTCGGTTATATTGGTTGTAACCGAAAACTGCACACCCCTAGTTGAAAAATATGAAACTCAAAAAAATCAGAAAAAATCTATACACAGTGATCTGTAACAAAATGCATAGGTGTACATGTGTATGTTATTTTCAGCTTTATTGCAAGCAACCCAAGGAAAAGAGATGTGTGCTTGGTTTAGAGTGATGGAATTTCACATTTGGATTAGATATAGAGAAACAACAAGTGAATACTGGAACTTCGAATTTGACCACTTGTTACATGGTCGAAAAGTAATTTAAATTCTTATTTGAAGTAAGCTCTACCAACATAAATTCAATTTATAAATGATATATTTATAATTTTTACTACTTTGTGGGGGTAGTTTCAAATCGTTCACCTTTATGTAATGATAAGATTTTGTAATATTTGACGAATTACCCTTACGTAATACTACTTTGTAAAATTAAAAATAGAGGCTAAGTCGATCTGAGACCCGTGAAGAGGTCCATATACCCCTGCCAAAACCAACTCATTAAAAAAAATTAGAAAAATTGGTAACATTTTAGTTTTTATCAACAAAAGGGCTTCGCTATTCCCAATTAGTTTAGTCTTGCTCTTATTTTTTTAATTTTTCTTTTTTAAAATGTTAATAGTACAACCTAACGACAAACCCAGTTTGATATGCATCGGGTGATTATTTATCAAACACTCTGTCTTCAGTTTAGTCAAAATCACTTATTCTCAAACACTCTCTACTCCTATTTAATAGTGATTTTTTCTCAAGCTCTAGATTTACTCACCTTGCTAACTTTAAAAGCTATGCAAATCATTCCTTAAATTTAGGCCGGACAAGCTAACGACCCTGTTTTAATTCAATAAGTTGTACTACCTCCATTTTTTTACAGATGTCTTTTTAGATTTAGACTAGATAGCTAAGAAGTATGTGTAATGGACTAAGAAACCCTCAATTATATTATATAGATATGGTATGTTTGATAATTAGAGATTATTTAGGAACAATTGTAGGGGCAGTATTGTAAAAAATATGGATAAAAAGTTAAAAGGACGACTATTTATAAACAAAACATAAAACCTAAAAGAACATCTATAAAAAACGGAGGTAGTATTAAATTTTGAATAAAATTCAGATATCTCATTTCACATTTTTCCGGGTTAGGGGGCATGGAGGTATAGTGATTCCCTGCTAATTAAAGTATGAAATAAGTTGCTTCTACTATTCACCCATTTGTCCTATACATCCTTGATGAATTTGTAGATATCTTTTGGATTTTTTGGTCCCACATAAAGGCAATGAAAGACACATCACAATTCACATGCATGGATACTGTAGGAGGTTTGGATTTTAAGTCATTTCTTTAGAGGTTTAGTGAATTGTTACATATGGAATCAATGGTTATCTTTATCGTTATTGATGAATTCACCCGTGAACATACCTTTTTTTCTCGATTTCTTCATTATAATGAGTAATTCCAAAAGGGGTACTGTATCTAGCAACATTATGGTACATATAGACAATAGCTATAACCATTTGATTAGGCAGAACCAAAAGTTCATGATATATTAAAGCTCACAAGAAGCACTATTTGAAAACTACTAGGTGGAAGACTATACAAGGAGGGAGAATGGTGGCCAGCGAATCTCGGCGGGGACATTTCAGCCGAGCATGGACTGATGAAGTGGACACAACATTTATTGAGGCCCTCGTCTAGCAGTGCTCAATGGAGAATTATGTTGGCCATCAACGAGAAAACGCTGCCACTCGGTCCGCTATGGAAGCCATCAACAATCGATTCGGCAGAGATTTCACGTATGCGTGGTGTGTGGCAAAATTTCACGGTTACAACTGGCAGTTTAGTATCTTCACTTGGGGTCTGACACTTTCTCGATCTTCATACGATCCTTACACTGGCCAGGTTATCCTAGACCCAGGCGTCATGGACCATGTGAAGCAGGTTGGGTTGGTTTCTTAACAAGAATAAGAAATAAACTAGTACTCAATAAAAATAAATTAAATTAGGCTTGTTCTATATTATTGTTGGAATCAACCAAGGTTGTCAAACTCGCGATTTTAAGTAGAATCGGTGAAGTATCCGTAAAATCGAATTGTAAAATTGAATCGTAAAATCGTAAGATTCTACTACTTATACAAAATAACTATATATATATATAATTATTCTCAATATATTTTGATTGCAAAAAGTTCTGAATAAATATCCCATATAAAAAACACATATAATATATACACAATTAATCGAAAAGGGAAAAATATATACAATATCAAGAAATGTTTTAGGCATCATGTTTCATATATACATCTAGTTTATGAATACTTTAATTTTAAAATAAAATTAAAAAGTACCCTTAGTGAAATTAAGTACTACATAAAAAAAGATATATTTTCTATGAAGCTTATATTTTAATTTAGAACTTGATAGTTAGAAAAAAAAATTCAGCAAAATTGGCTCTCTTTACATATAATTTGCTCGAGAAAAGTTTTAAAATCTCAATTTTAAGTCGATATAAATTCTACAATTCGTATTGTGTGTTTTTTTAATTGGTAAAATAGAATAAAAAGCAATATGTTATAAAACTGTTAAACTCGTATACAAAATCGCAAAATCGTAAAACTCGTAAAATCGCATGAGCAAACTCGAGAGTTTACTCCGATTTCATCAGATCTTGATTTTATCACGAGTTAACTCGTTTAGAAAAAAATAACTCGTAAACTCGTAGAATTGTAAGAGTTAACTCCAGATTTTGACAACATTCGAATAAACTATTATACATTACAAAGCTTACAACAATTCTCCCTTGCCTTCGACAGTATCGGGACCATGAAGTTAGAGTTCTTGATTTTGGGGTTATCAATGCCTGTTGTCCATGAACGACATTATCTGACTCATCATGTGTTTCATAAAGATAGTGATTTTCCTGTGAAATATCACTATTAGGATAAAACTAGTTCATTATGAGGCTCGTTTTATTTTGCATTGGTAGGTGTGCGCTCTTGTTAAATCAACCAATAAATACACCAAAACATGCAAGTCTGCCTTACTTGGGCCCCCTTCTCCACAGTTGTGTGTTGTCAAGTCAAACTTTATGTTGCCATTTAATTATGTGGACTATGTTATTTTATTTTTGATATGAATTTAATACATTTACAGGATTATTTTACACATTAGGTATTCGTACTTACATTTTTCATTCAAAATTGTTTTAGCACACCTGGATTGACATAAACCCATTGAGTTTTTTTATTCGTAAAACACGATTGTAGGAAATATGAGTCAAGATCCAAGCTCCATCTGGCATAGTCTGTAGTCGTATTTTGTTGTCTCGCTAAACGAGACTGAGGTATCCACCCACTTTTCAATAGAAAATACTCGCGTAGCATGCAACAAGCTGCAACCATGCTCATGTGGTTGGGGTTGCGTGGGTCTGCAACCCAATACCCCAACCCTCTCTCTCGGCGTAGACTATTTAGAAGGTAATCATCCATTTCCGGAGTCCAATCTGTATCCTCGTAGAAATAAATGTCTTGAATTGTAAAGGCTAAGGAGAGACGTTGGTGGGAGCAGCCATGAGAAACTTGCAAGCTAGATTTTCTAGGCTAAGATTTTTGGAGGAAAAAGATCCCTTTGATATTGTTTATTGCCTTAGTAGTTACTGAATTTTTGTAGTTTAATTTATAAGTATAGCGTAGTGGGGCACGTATGATGCAAAGCAAGGGGCCATGGAAAATTTTCCAACCGCGCCCTTGCTTTTGTTGGATTGTGGGTAGGGCATCACTTATACCAAGGAAGTTAATGCCATCCAATCGTACTATATAGCTCTTTTGCCTTGGTTTTTACAATTTGAATTGACATCACAAGCACGAGATTATTTGATTTGGATGTTTTGCCACCTCAAAGAAATTTTTATTTAGTGAATCGCTTTGGATTACCTATCATACAAGTGGCGATGAAATACAGAAACCAAGGGGCCCTTACCAGAATCCAAAAACTAAGATTTCATATCGGGACGGACTAATCCAAGCCATTAAAGTTTGATTGGATAAAGCAACAGTGACCTATTTCATACCTATCACACACTTAGTCGTCCCATCGATAAAAAAGTAAATAATAGCTAGTGTTTTCATTTTTTATGGTAAGGACAATCTTTCTATAAAATAGGAGTTATATTGGGGTAACTCCCGTCCCATATCCTTGAATACTAGTTTTGTAGAAAGTGACGATGACATCTACAAGCTTCAGGTCGATCATGGTCCATGGTTCGATGCATACATTTGGGACATGCAACTATCCCCCAACTTCCTGCTGGTAATAGTAGTTAGCTTCATCCATGTTATCAGTCTTTTTTATTTAGTTTTTAAGGTCATAATCTTTTATACCATTGCATAGAAAATACCGAGGCACGTTGTGCCAAAGCTTCCAAGGAAAAAGGTTGAAGCAACGATTAGGTACCGCAAACGAAACTGGCAAGTCAAATACCTGGGAGATCACGACACCCCAAAGTTCGCCAAAAGTGTATGCCGGAAGTTTGTAGAAGATAACAACATTACTGTTGGAATGACCGTGTATTCTGAAGCTGTACAGATTGGCGAAAACTCGATATTTTTTTTAAAGTTTTTGAATTGCCCGAACCGGATGATGAAATCATTGCATACATGGCTCAGACGGGTTATAAGCAACCCGCACCAGGCGGTTGCTCATTACCGTACGAGCCAACCCTTGAAGTGTGAATTATCATGTTTCACTTGTTTCTTACGATACCCCCTGCGTGTGGGATTAATCAAGTTTTGCCCCTAGTAATGTCATAATTTCAAGATGGCACTAGCCAATGTGCGATCTTGTATCGGCTATCTCGTAGAATAGTCTAATTACATTGTATCTTGCACCTCGTTATCGCTAATGTTTATGTCATGTTCCTTTTTATCTTGTCGATGTATCGAGACATGTTTGTGTTGTTCCATTTCACTACAAAGGACATGACATGTTAAAAAAAATAGAGAGAACATGACAAAACATACTTAGGGACACATAAATATTATACTTAAAAGAGAGTAGCGTTGAACAATTTTTTACCTAATTAAACAACACATACAAACACATTATTTAATAAAATCATATTCTAGTAGACAAGGAGAGGATATAAAGAAACAACATAATAGCATTTACAACATACAAGGATATATCAAAGTATATTAGATCAACCCTGAAACACAGTGGGAATGGTATCCTCAGCCGTACTAATCCTATACCATTAAACACCATATCGCTCTTAGCCTCCGAATGCCAGCTAGAGCACTGCACACAACCCTGGGGTCGATCACTTTCTGTAAAATGACTTCAACTTGTTTTAGTGTAAAAGCTTGCATAAAACAGAATCGTGCTACTTGTAGACAGTATCGGCTCTCGTAAAGTAGTTTGAAAACACGGGCTTCGAGATCAGCTCTGGGCTCTCCTTCCATATCCGCAAAAGATGTAATAAAGCACTAAGCATATGATGTAGGGGTATCGAAGCTTTCCTCCGAATTATCCTAATGTGGTCATAATCGCCATGCAGCTTCGTGTCGTACAAAACAAGCTGGCTCTTCTGGAGTTCAATACAAACAACGATCTAGTATTGTTCGCAATTCCATATCGAAATGAACTATTATGAAATGAAAATATATATATTTATTTGATATAAATTCATATATAGACACCCAATGTCAACACAAATGTTGACTACACATACAACACACTTACCGTATCAAGCTATAACCATGGCTTCACATTTGCCTAACGAGGAAGATCCCCTGTCACACAATTGATAAGGCTCTGAAACAATTCTCCCGGTACTTCTTCCAGGACCTCTTCACTAAACTTCTTCCTGGGGGGATCATTCTTATGCAAGTCATTCCACACTATTCTCATCGTGTCCTGCAATGTTAAATTATTAATGAACCTCACAACGACAATTGTCATAAATAATAACCTAATAACTATTTTAACATTACAAATGAAAAGGTTTTAGACTCTAACCAAAAGCCAGGATCTATGATTCTGACATGGCCTTGCCACGTAGGACATACACGAACCCTAGCTATGTCTGGACGGGATTGCAGTAGTCCCAAATATGCCTGTAAATGCTGCAGTAAACTAAAGTAAGAAATACAGGTCAAAATTTTGTTGAAACATTAAAGTGGAGAATCCGAAAGATACTTAAGTCAGTCGCAATGCACTACTTAGGGTCAATTAGTTCAAGAACCAAGAAGGACCAACACCTGTTCTAGTCCCCACGTTCCTACTATTAAGAGGGACGGTTAATCATTAATCGATACAGTATGAGAGTTTATATTAAAAATTTAACACAAAAGCCTTATAATATTGTTGTTACTTACAGTCCATCAGGCTTACGAAGGAATGTTTGGAAGTCTATAGCGGTTGCTTCGGCTTATCTTGTATCAATGGTGAGGTATGAACTGCACACTGATGGCGTTGGACATCTCAAACGAGCAACACAGACTGATCGTCAAATATTTGGACTGAACCAGAATCTATATATGTATCATATTTAGTGTCGAGGTCATCATTTGTATCAATGGCCGCCCAATCTGGATCCATCCCTGCATCGAGTAGTACCCTAGACCCGCTCTCTTCACAGCGATCCTGTTCAATAGCTAAAATAGTAAGGCGGGTTTGTGGCAGCACTATCAAAAGCCGATCTCAGATCCCTAGCAAGAGGCTGCTCCACTAACATAGGTAGGCCCAACGCCAAGGACGACCTAGGCACTAGATCTTCTGCTGGATCGCCTACTACCCCTGCAGAGTGCTCGGTCGGGATGGTATTAGAATGATGTGTACTCTGGTTTTCTGATTCTACTGTAATCGTATGTATAGGCTCGACCTCATTACATCTACTAGTGGTACCTCTTGTCCGGGTGCTTGGCAGCTCCGGGATGAAAGGGTCATTTGGGTCCATTGGAAATCCTTCCTTAAGAAAAGCTGTCTGAATCAATGAAGAGATCTTAGTCTCCAATCTCTTCTCCAACCCCTCGATCTTTCTATCCATTCTCTTCTCCAACCCCTCCATCTTATTATCAACCTACCTCGTAAGCTCAGTGCTAATTTGATGAGTAGACGACTGCTCAGCCTCTACAGTCGGACCTTGTGTGGTGCCAGCTACTCTAAAGGGCAGGGGGTCGGGCTGCACCAGTGTTGGCACTACTGGATCAACATTCGATGTGGGGACACCTAAACTTCCCAAGTCAAGGATAGTAGCGGTGGTTTGGTCACCCACCCGATCAACATTAGTTTCCTGTAAAGGAATCTTCTCTGGCATGATTTCTAATGGGCCAATAGACAATGTGCTCGCCAACTTTTGCCTCTTCGTCATCCGCTGATGCTGTATTGGTCTACCACCCACTTCCTGCGTGGTGCCTTGCACATCGCCACCCTCATCAACATCAGATGACCCTACTGAGGTCGATCGCCCATGACCAACACTACTATGACCACCCGTCCCACCCCTAGGTATGTGCAAACCTACGCCTGGTGCACCAGTTTGGACGTGGCTCCTGAACCTCTCGGTGCCTGTACTACACTACCCATCATTGACGTCTTCTTGAACAGAAATCCAGTAATTAGTTGTCGCCTCCTCAGGGGTAGGAACCAGAAACTCTAGAGACTCAATCTACAGTCAATAATAGAAGGATTAAACTACGGGTTTTGAGAGTATGAATGAACAGATTAACTTTGTTAAAAGAATGCACAGTACAGAGGGTAAAATACCGCTCCAGCAAACTCTGTAAGTACATCCTCGCTCGTTTTATCAAAACGCCACTGGAGCCATTATGGCGATTCTGCTCGTGGTTCTAGTAAGAGGGTCGCACATTTAGTCGTCAGGGACGGGATAGCCTCCAGAGCCCAAACCTGAATAACATAGACAACAAAGAGAATGTCAAGCTGGAATGCCTGAATAATATTTTATGCAATTGAAATTTAACAAATAGAACCATCTAATGAAGTGTTTCCAGACGGAAAGAATGTACTATAAATGCAAGCTGACGCCCATAGAAGTGGTACACAAGATGACCTCCTCCATCACAAGAATCCTCTAGATTAACAACAATTGTGCGCAGCTTATGTGCTAGTATCTGAAAACTATATTCCCCCCATGGAAAGGTTTCGAACAACTCTGGGTGCTCGACCAGTGACTAAATCCATTTGTCAACGATGTCCTGCCTCTCATCCCGGCCAAACAAGTTCAAATATAGCACGAGCACCTTAGCAATCAAAACATTGTGCTCTAGATTAGCTCTGAAATCTCCATTTTTAAACCGTGTGCGCAGTTTAACCAACTCCGGCATCCCTTGACCGCTACGGACCTCCCTAGTGTAAAACCCATTCAGAGGGAGTGGTGGAGGATTGTTGGGTCAAAAGTACTGTCCCCGAACCTCAAACCAGTAATGTTGGCATACTCGTACTTGGAGAATCTGATGTAACGTCCCCAATTCTGTACCATAACTCATCATGGGGATCATCGGGCTTGATGACGTCATATAATAGCTAACTGTGAACAACAATCTGAGGAAATGTAGAATCAGTCGGGATTTGTAGTAAATTTCCGAAGCAAGATCTCTGAAAATCCTCCAATTCATTATTGTCGGTCAGTCCTAACTCCTTCTTAATCTCGTTAAGGACGTCGGATTTGAAATATCCATTTTTATTTGCCCTGTGAAGGCGTAAATTCGGCCTCCGCCAAGGCCATAAACCCTATTTATACAAATATTTAATGACATACAAAAAGTTGCATGTAAATATAAAAAACATATTCATAAACTCTAATTGCACGTTAAAAAACATTTACATGTTTTGCTTCATTATAGGAAACATTAACAATATCAACTAAAATTAAATATATAAATAGTTTAATTAGGTGTATATAAATATTTAAATGTTTGAATATTCAAATGTTCAAATATTTGAATATTACAATATTTATACTTTGGTTTATATAAATATTTCATTTTCAAATTTGTCATTTAAATTAAAAATTAAAAATTAAAAATATAACAGAAATTGAATAAGATTATTTATTTAAAGAATAAGATGAATTAAAAAACTAATAAATTAGCTATGCACGATATTATTCAAATATTGTACACGAAGTAAATCATAAGGTTTATATTGTGTACACTATAAATAAATATCGGGTACATGATATAAATTCATCAATGCTCGTGTACACGAGCAAATATTATCGTGCAAACGAATAAGTGTTTTTCTCGTGTAAACAATAAAACTGATCGTATACCCGAGACTTTTTTAAATCGTGTAAAAGCTAAAATAAAATCGTGTACACATAAAATAAAACTAAACTAAAAGATGACTTTCCTCGTGCACCTTTTTCTCTTTTATAATCACATCTACACGTGTAAAAAAATCTTGTACTTAACCTAATTTATCGTGTTCATATCGCGTCTACACCTATATCGTTTATATTACGTGTACCTATCGTGTACTGAGTTATTTCTTATCGTGTAGATTTCAAGTCCTCATTAACTAATCCAACTTCCTCATATCGTGTTCATGTTATATGTTATCATTGTCATATCGCGTCTACACATATATCGTCTATATAATCGTGTACCTATCGTGTACTGCATATTTTCTTATCGTGTAGATGTCAAGTCCTCATGAAAGCGAGATGGGTAAACGATATTAATTTGGGCAAGTACACGATTAATACTAAACGAGGAAAACAAGATGGGTGCACGATATAAATTTGGGTCAGTACACGACAACTACTATAGCAATATACATGATGTTAGATTGTTAATACACGAGTAAACCGAGATAGGTACACGATATTAGTTTGGGCCAGTACACGATAAACACTACAATAATACACACGAGGTTAGGTTATTACTACACGAGTAAAATGAGATGGGTACACGATATTAATTTGGTCAATACGTGATAAATACTACAACAATATACATGATGTTAGATTATTACTGCATGAGTAAAACAACATGGGTACACCATATGTAATATCTCGTGCACCCGAGATTCAAAAATAATGTTTACATAATTATTGTATCAGTACTACACGTAAGGCTAAACGATATAATGCACCGTCACTCACAGTCAATCAGATTAAAACCCTTCTAACATAAAGCAAGGACATGATTGGTAGTAAACACAAATATGACTATTTCGTCAACAAAAAAATTAAAGCAGAAAAAGTGGGCAGTGAGCCTCACAGGCTATTGCGCACTATTTCCATCTTTTATAATAAAAGCAAACATCAACTTAATTTCCAACTGACATAACCAAACAATCATTTATTTAACTTAATTCCCATTTTTTACTTTATTTATCACATTTGTAATGAATATTGACTCGTACACATTCAGAGGATTAATCGCGTGAAGAATCGGATCACAAAACCAGTTCTGGAAGCTCAAAAACAGAAGATTGGAAATTCTGTTTAAAACGGTTATAATAGATTCTGACAACGGTTTTGGCAAAAACCGTTGTCTTTCAGTTTTGCTTCATTCTTTTGCAGTTTTCTGGTTACATTTTCTGGAGCTGATATAAGTGGCTTATCTTTCCCGGTTTTTGGTGCGATGTGAAGTGAGATCATTCCAGAGGGTTCTTAATCTATCTAGAGAGAGAATTGAAGGGATTGTAGAGAGAGAAACACGAGAGGGAGAGCTTGGAATTGAGTTCATTACTTGTGTTCTGGTTTCTTGGATCAATCCTGTTTTCATTGGATGATCTTGTAATTTCTGTACTGTTCTTGATCGTGATTATAGTGATGATCTTCTCTGCTCCGTGGATGTAGACTTTCTAAGTCGAACCATGTAAAATCGTCTTATGCCCATTTCTGTTTTTCTGTTTCTGTTTTTCTTTGTTTCTTTGGAACCAATTCTGTGATTCATTGTTTCTCAACAATTGGCGCCGTCTGTGGGAAGGTGAATCACGTTGATAGTTGCGGAATCGGTTTCGGAGTTTAACTATGGCAGCTATGAGGTATGATGTGGAGAAATTCGATGGCAGAAACGATTTTGGACTCTGGCAGGTGAAAATGCGAGCGTTGATGGTACAGCAGGGATTAGCTGGGGCTCTGAAAGGGATCAAAGGTTTCCCAGAATCCATGGATACGGAGCAAAGGGCTGAGCGCATGGAGAAGGCTCACTCCACGATCATTTTATCCCTGGCAGATAAGGTTCTGAGAGAAGTAGCCAAGGAACAAACCGCTGAGGGAGTTTGGAACAGACTGGAGGAGTTATACAAGAAGAAAACTATGGTTAATCGTCTGTACATTAAACAAAAACTGTATTCCTTCAAGATTCAAGAAGGGAAATCCATGGATGATCAGCTAGAGGAGTTCAGCAAACACCTAGATGATTTGGAGGGAATTGAGGCAAAAGTAGAAGATGAAGACAAAGCAATTATCCTGTTGAATGCTCTGCCAAACTGCTACGAACACCTCAAAGATGCCATGTTATATGGCAGGGAAACAAAGATAAGTCTTGCTGAGATTCAGACCGCATTAAGGGCAAAGGAGATGCAATAATCCAGTAGTCATAAAGGGGATATGCAGGCTGAAGGGTTGAGTATAAGGCCAGGAAATCAACCCAAGAAGAAGCAATTCTCAGGAAATCAAAACAAAGGGAATCAGCAGTTGAAACCAAAAGCAGCAGATGGAAAGGAAACGAGGAAATGTTTCCACTGCAAGAAACCAGGGCATCTGAAGAAAAATTGTTTTGAATATAAAAGAAAACAAGCACAGAAAAACCAGAACACAAATACTGCTGATTTGGCCCAAGCAGAAGAAACCTCTGATGTCTTGAATATAACAGATGGCAGGACAGATGATAAATGGATTCTTGACTCCGGATGCAGCTTTCACATGTGTCCAAACATAGGATGGTTTCAAGATTTCAAGCAATCAAGATCTGGAACTGTCATGTTAGGAAATGATCAAGCATGCCCTGTGGAAGGAATTGGCAGCATCAAGCTGAGGATGCATGATGGATCAGACAAAACCCTGACAGAAGTAAGGTACATTCCACTCCTAAGAAGAAACCTCATAAGTCTAGGTACTCTAGAAAACAAAGGTTGTGAATTCAAGTCAGAAAAGGGATTTCTGCATGTGTACAAAAACTCAAAACTAGTCATGAAAGGGGTTAAGAAGTCTAGTCTGTATTATCTGTTGGCAGAAACTGTGTTGGGAGATACTAACAGTGTTGAAAAGAATGATTCAGATATATGGCATAAGAGGTTAGGCCATATAAGTGAGAAAGGCATGAATGAATTGCTCAAACAGAATCTTTTGCACAACAAGACTAGATTCAAAATTGACCCATGTGAGGTGTGCATTATGAGTAAAAGTGTGAAGAAACCTTTTCCTGTGGGCAAACACACCTCTAAGAAACCTCTAGACTATGCACACTCTGACTTATGGGGACCATCAAAGAATGAAACAATGGGAGGAGGAAGGTACTTCTTGAGCATAATTGATGATTACTCAAGAAAGGTCTGGATATACATACTCAAGAACAAATCAGATGCATTCACAAAATTCCAGGAATGGTGTGCTGAAGTAGAGACTGAAAAGGGATATTCTCTGAAGTGCCTGAGAACAGACAATGGCCTTGAGTTCCTCTCAGAAGATTTTCAAGACTTTTGTAAAGAGAAGGGCATGAAAAGACATAGGACTGTCCCTGTACATCCTCAGCAAAATGGAGTTGCTGAGAGGATGAATAGGACAATCACTGAAAGAATCAGGTGCTTACTCTTGAGCTCAGGATTACAAAAGAAGTTCTGGGGAGAAGCTGCAACAACAGCAGTATATCTGATAAACAGGAGTCCATCAACAGCAAATGATTTCATCACACCAGAGGAAAAATGGAATGGAAATCCACCCAAGTATTCACATCTAAAGGTATTTGGATGTATGGCATATGCTCATATAAAACAAGACAAGCTGGAAGCAAGAGCTCTAAAGTGTATAATGCTTGGATACCCCAAAGGGGTTAAAGGTTACAGGCTTTGGTGCATTGAAAATGGAATGAACAAAATTATTATTAGCAGAGATGTGACCTTTGATGAAAACAAAATGCCAATGAAAAGAGAGCAACAAATTGAGCTCAATCATGATGAGAACAGATTGCATGCTGGAAAAGGGCATGATGATCAGGTAGAAACTCACAGTCAACAAGATTCTAATGAAGAAGATCAAGATGAAGGGTATGATGATGAAGAAGACATCAGCCAATATCAACTGATAAGAGATAGGCAAAGAAGAATAGTCAAGCCATCCACCAGATATGGAAATGACTATCTCACTGCATATGCTCTGACAGTAGCAGAAGAAACTGAATACTCTGAGCCCAGAAACTATAGAGAAGCCATAGAAAGCAAGGATAAGGAAAACTGGATGGTTGCTATGAAAGAAGAAATGGATTCACTTGAGAAGAATGGAACTTGGGTTTTGGTAAAGAGGCCAACTAACCAAAAGCTAGTTAGCTGCAAATGGATTTACAAGAAAAAGGTGGAGTTTGTTGGGGTGGAGAAGATTAGATATAAAGCCAGGTTAGTGGCTCGAGGTTTCACTCAGAAAGAAGGGATAGACTTCAACGAAATTTTCTCCCCTGTAGTCAAACACTGCTCCATAAGAATATTGCTTGCTTTAGTTGCTCAAATGGATTTAAAGCTGGAGCAATTGGATGTTAAGACAGCTTTTCTGCATGGAGAGCTGAAAGAGACAATTTTCATGACACAGCCAGAGGGTTTTATACTTCCTGGAGATGAAAATAAGGCTTGTTTATTGAAGAAGTCTTCATATGGTCTCAAGCAAAGCTCAAGACAGTGGTACATCAGATTTGACAGATGTATGAAGAAGATTGGCTACACCAAATCCAAATATGACAAAACTGTGTATTCATGAAGAGGGCTGGACAGAAAATTGTTAGTTTCTTGTTGCTATATGTGGATGACATGCTGGTAGCAAGTCAAGATCAAGCAGAAATAGATAAGCTGAAGGAAGACTTGCAAAATGAGTTTGAAATGAAACAACTGGGAGAGGCCAGAAGGATACTTGGCATGGATATTGTCAGAAATCAAGAGAAAGGATTACTGTGGTTACAACAGAGGAGCTACATATGCAAAGTGTTGAAGAAGTTTAATATGGATGAATCAAGACAAGTATCAACCCCTTTGGCTCAACATTTTAAACTATCTGAACAGCAGAAACCAAGAAATGAGCAAGAGATTCAAGAGATGAACAGCATTCCATATTCTAATGCTGTTGGAAGTATCATGTATGTGATGGTGTGCACAAGGCCAGACATAGCACATGCTGTGAGTGTTGTCAGTAGATATATGTCAAATCCAGGAAGACAACACTGGGAGGCTCTAAAGTGGATAATGAGGTACTTAAGAGGGGCAGCAGATTATGGAATAATGTTCAGAAGATGTGATGATTCATCAGAGGCTTTGAAAGGTTATGTGGATTCAGATTATGCAGCAAATTTGGATAATAGGAGATCACAATCAGGCTATGTTTTTACTCTGTTTGGTGCTGCGGTTAGCTGGAGATCAATGTTGCAACCAGTAGTAGCATTGTCAACTACAGAAGCTGGGTTTATGGCTATGACAGAGGCAGTAAAAGAATCAATCTGGTTGAGAGGCATTATATCTGAATTTGGGATTAAACAGAAATTAGTTAAAGTATTGTGTGATTCTCAAGGTGCATTACACTTAGTCAAGAATCAAGTTTTTCATGACAAGTCCAAACACATAGATGTGAAGTTGCACTATGTAAGAGATGTAATTGAAAAAGGGGATGTGGAAGTTCACAAGGTTTGCACAAAGGAGAATGCTGCAGACATGCTTACAAAAGCATTGCCCTCGGAGAAGTTCAAGTACTGCTTGGATTTAATCCAAGTAGTGCAGTGTATTTGATGATTCGTCAAGGATTGGGACATGTCCAGATTTTGGACATGAGAAAGAGTGGGGAGGATGATCATTTGATAGTTTGATTGAAAGACATGTATGGTATCTTCATGTGTTGAGTCAGGTGGAGATTTGTAATGAATATTGACTCGTACACATTCAGAGGATTAATCGCGTGAAGAATCGGATCACAAAACCAGTTCTGGAAGCTCAAAAACAGAAGATTGGAAATTCTGTTTAAAACGGTTATAACAGATTCTGACAACGGTTTTGGCAAAAACCGTTGTCTTTCAGTTTTGCTTCATTCTTTTGCAGTTTTCTGGTTACATTTTCTGGAGCTGATATAAGTGGCTTATCTTTCCCGGTTTTTGGTGCGACGTGAAGTGAGATCATTCCAGAGGGTTCTTAATCTATCTACAGAGAGAATTGAAGGGATTGTAGAGAGAGAAACACGAGAGGGAGAGCTTGGAATTGAGTTCATTACTTGTGTTCTGGTTTCTTGGATCAATCCTGTTTTCATTGGATGATCTTGTAATTTCTGTACTGTTCTTGATCGTGATTATAGTGATGATCTTCTCTGCTCCGTGGATGTAGACTTTCTAAGTCGAACCACGTAAAATCGTCTTATGTCCATTTCTGTTTTTCTGTTTCTGTTTTTCTTTGTTTCTTTGGAACCAATTCTATGATTCATTGTTTCTCAACAACATTCTACAATACTTCAACCACCCCGTCCTAATGCAAACACAACCATCATGTAATCACGTTTTGAGGATAATTGGATTGAATTGTGTGAGACTCAAGTTGAGTGGGTTCATGTTCAGCCGTTTTCTGAGATTCGAGGTGAGTTACCGTGTCAAATTAATTACTCTCCTTTTAAAAATGAAGATATATGTGGACCAAATTAGGTATTAGAGTTGCCACTATTTCCAATATTATTCAATTCAATGCATTACAGCTGCCGTGCTTAGCCTATCCCACAAACCAACCAACCCCCCCCCCCCCCCAATCGGCGTCTCAATCATGCTGTCTTTTTCTTTCTTCAAAATCAAAATTAAATTAAATTATATTCCAATTTAACCAAACCCAACAAATAATTTTCTCCTTCCTTCTCCACAATTTGTCCGAAATTCCCCTCCTTTCTCTCCGCAATCTTCGTGCCTCTCCCTGACCCAGAATCCGGAGCCGGAATCTTAATTCATCTCTTTATTCTCCCTTATCAGTGATTGAATTGGGGGATTTTGCGGTTTGATCTACGGATTGAGGGCGAATTTTAGAATCTTCTTGATTAATCACAAATGAGTTTTCAAGATCTAGAAGCGGGCCGGGGAACTGGGTCCCGGAGGGGGTTTATGAACGGGAAGCAGGATTCAACTCAGGCGGTGGCCTCCGGGATATTTCAGATCAACACGGCGGTTTCCACCTTCCAGCGCCTCGTCAACGCCCTTGGTACGCCCAAGGACACGCCTGAGCTCCGCGAAAAGCTGTTAGTTTATTTATCCTTCTCTTTTTTAATGGATTTCACTAATCGAGGCATAAACTTTGACTTCATTAGAATTTTTTACCGGTGTAAGGCCTCATCATCTTGAGTTGATTAGGAAAATGTTTGTTTATTATAATTGGAAATCGTTATTAGATTCTGATGTGGAATCTTATGGTTGATTATTTCTGTGTATAATGGTCACGATGAAACTCAGTCACATACGAAAATAATCACTTATTACAATAGAGTTGTAGCATCTTCATCTAAAGTTGCTGGTGATGGAATTAGATAAACATCTGAAGAAAGCCAATACAACTGATTAGGTTAACAGTTGCAATGCTGAAATCTTTGATCAAATTTGCTGGTATGATAATATGAGCTTGTTGTTGTAGTGTAAATCACAATTACTGTGAGTTACTCCCAAACCATTGAGGAAGATTAGGCTGACTAAAGGAAATTTGCTCAATTTCTAAGAAGCTGGATAAAGGTAAAGTTCAATCCAAGATGACTTGCAGAATGGAGATTCTTTGATTTAGGACTCTGGATGTATAGCCTCCTCCGTCTCACCTGCTACTGATTCCCTTTGTTATGCAAGGGAATTCTTAGAGAAATGATCCTCTTACGAACCCAGAAACTCTAAACTTTTGAAGCTCACTCATTTTTGGCATTTTTCGTACATGCTAAATAGCCTTTTCACATTGTGTGGTATGTTGCAACATCTGAGACTAGCGTACATGATGAGGGTAAAGATTTCCTTGGTCAAAAATGAAAATTTATTATTAGAAGCATTGATTTGTGAACCACGACTAAATCTATAAACCAAATAAGGAGTACAATGAGCCACTTTGCCCTCACAAATTCAAAGCCCAGTCCTGAACACATCCCGCGCCTACCCGTTAATATAGGGGTGAAATTAGTTTTTCTTAAAAAATCTAGATGACCCACTTCTGTTGGAATAGTTCTGTTTGAGTGGGTAAAGTGATGAAGTGGGCACAACTGCAAAAGAAACAATGTCATGTTGCATTGTCATTCGTTGCTAATATTATTTTAGTAAAACAGACATTTGAGATTTACAATCATTCATACTCATACTGCCCACAATTCCTTGCGGTGAACATTCTGTAATTATGAACTATTTGAGAATTGATTCTCTGAAGTAAGGTTACATTGCATGTGTCTAACCTGTTTGGTTGCACTATACCTTGATTTTTCTACCTTTGAGGTTCCCAATTTTCAATAACTTGCCTTTTATGCTGAAGTATTGTCCTCTTCTTAAAGTCCTTTACTGGTACTTAACTGCTGTGCTGAGACTCTGGACTAAGAGTAAGCACCAGTACTTCATGTCCCTATTGGTCCTTGAACATGCAATTTTTTGCTCCCTGTTCTGATATCTAATCTTTTTTCGTCATCTCCAAATTGTTATCCTGAATGCCATATGAAGCTGTTTGTAACAGAAATAATCCTTCTAATTTGAAAAAGCATCGCTTGTTTGAAGTTCAATTCTTAGCCTCCAGCTCCTTTTTTTGTCCATTATTGAGGAATCATGCTATTTAGGGGCCAAATTGTTCAATCTTATTGATGAATGCTAAAACCAAGTTCCTTTCCTCTGTTATCCAAATAAATTATGGCCTATACTGAGTCAGCTGGAAATTTATACGGGAAATTTTCTCATTTGCTTGTGATGAACCAGCATTTGGTAATTACTGTTTAGTTTTGTCGTGCAAAATAGTTTGCTTTTAATAGAATCTTTAATTTGTTGTTTGTAATCTCTCTCTGACTTACATAACGAACACAAAACAAACATGTAGAAAGTTGTCATTGAAGTTTATATATATCATCAGGGCGGTGGTTGGATTAGACAATAGGTGTACGAAGTAATGTATGTCTGATTGATGTTCTCTGTAAATGTATTGAATGATCCCAGATTTGACTATATGTAACATTGCCGTTGATTATATATCCATTTGCTTTCGGTATTCAAGGAGACTAGTTGACTTTTTCTGTACTTCGCTTCCTCGTTTATACCTTTAGAGGTATGTGTAGGCTTGTTATTGCTTCCTCCCAGGAACTCCTACATCATTTCTGATACTGTTTCAACATATAGAGATCACTCTGTTGTAAGATACAAGAGGTAGTATCTTTGGGAGGGGGGTGTGAATTGTTGGTAGCTCTTATACTGTTTCTGCTCCAATGCAGGCATAAAACTCGGATGCACATTGGGCAGTTGGTGAAGGATACTTCAGCAAAGCTTAAGCAAGCCAGTGAAGCTGACCATCGTGTTGAAGTCAGTGTATGTTATTCATGAACCAGTTGTTGTTATTATTTTTATGCCATGCTTCACCAGGTTGCAAGAATATACTCTGTTTTCTCTTGAAAATTAAAGAACGCCAGGTCACATTTACTAGTCATCAGTTTATTAAAATGAGTGAACAATTTGAATTTTCAAAGTCACCTAAGCCTGTTTTCTGTGGTCACTCGTGCATTCTGTTTTCTGCAGGCAAGTAAGAAGATAACAGATGCTAAACTTGCAAAAGATTTTCAAGCAGTTCTAAAGGAGTTTCAGAAGGCTCAGCGGCTTGCAGCTGAGAGGGAGACATCATATACTCCTTTTGTCCCCCAGGCAGTACTGCCATCCAGGTACACTTCAAGTTGGAGTTTGTGATACTGTGGTTAAGGTTTAGGTACTGGTAGAAACTTTTGTTTTACTGGTACCATAATCGAAGGTTAGTTTCCCAGTTTGCAATGGTTGAAAATTCGGTTCTGTCGGGATTTTGGCTTCTACTTGTCTGGAAGATCAATCAATAGTTTCTCAGTTTGCAAAACGGGGTGAAAAGTTAGCTTTGTAGTATTAAGTTTTGTTTCTTGTCTTCTGCCTCTGAAACTAATGTATCCTGCAGCTATACGGCTGGTGAGATAGATGTAAGTGCAGATAAGAATCCAGAACAGCGAGCTCTTCTTGTGGAATCTAGAAGGTACCATTAATGTGGGATTTTAACTGATAAGATATACAAGTCCCTTTTCTGCTAATTATATGAAACCTTGACATGAGTTGGTGAACCGGAACTTTAATCATTTGTTGGAACTTTTTATCCAAGCAACTCATAAATTTGTAATCGGTTTATTTGCGAATGCTCATGTTGCAGACAGGAGGTTTTGCTATTGGACAATGAGATAGCTTTCAATGAGGCCATTATTGAGGAAAGGGACCAGGGTATACAAGAAATACAGCAACAAATTGGTGAAGTAAATGAGATTTTCAAGGACCTTGCTGTACTCGTTCACGAGCAAGGAACTATGATTGGTAAATGATTCGTAATGCATTAAATTTAAATATCCTAGTTTATGAGCCTAATGAACAAATCTGATTTACCCTCCCAGATGATATTGGCTCCAATATTGAGGGTTCTCATGCTGCAACTGCTCAGGCAAAATCCCAGCTTGTCAAAGCAGCTAAGACACAACGGTCAAATTCATCATTGGTGAGTAAAAGGGCACCAATCCATCTCCAAATAAATACAGTACCACCCTTAGTTATTTCTGAAGCGTGTTTCTGTAAATAATCCGGTCAAATCATTAAGCGAAACCCGTGCACTTAGTTCTAGTATCGTTTGGCCCACACAGTGGCACATTGCATGTTTCACTAAGGATTCATTTAAGTAGTCTTCATTTTCACTGTTGTCCTAATTTGAGATGCATATTCTCACATGAAGTTTTATATCATGGGTAACGAGCACTGAGGATTTTGTTTGTTGGTCTTCGTTTTACTGCAAGTCGTGATTTAGGTTGCATTTTCTTATGTGAAAATTATAATATAATGGGTTTAAGGTAGGATATTATGCACTTGATCGTCATTTAACTGCTATTCATATTTTAAGATGCATTTTCTTGTGTGGAATTTTATATCATGTTTGAAGGGCACTAGCACTTTTTTAAGCATACATAATATTATTCTTAACTAGGAATATATGGTCACATCACTGAGGTTCTCATATTATATGTTCATTCCTTCATACTAGTGAAATTTTGCATGATTTGTGATTGTAGTTGGGTTTCTTATAATCTCCTTTTCTCTATGCAGACTTGCTTGCTACTGGTGATTTTCGGGATCGTGCTTCTGATAGTGATTATAGTACTTGCTGTGTGATGGGGATGCCTGAAAATGGTACAAGATTACAGAGAGTACTCATACAAGTTTGTTATTTGTTTGGGTTTTAAGTTGGGTCTCTCTTGAATCAACACGGCATTGCTGCTGTTAAAAGTGTTACTTGTTGCACAAACTTTATATGTAGTTGAATAGAAGGTGGAATGATGAAAGCTTTGATGCTTCTGTAAATTCATTCCATCTTCTTCCGGTTTCAGTGTGTGCTCATTGTCATATCATTCTTTCTTCTTTATCCATGGCTTCTTATTATGTATGATCTATTTTTCTTCAGTTTGCCAGTTTGTCAAAATAGTAAATTCTTGGTTTGGTATTTGTACAGTGATGCACTTGAATACTGATTTAGATAAATGATGTGGAGCCTCTTAATTATCAAGAAATTTAATTAGGAATCTGTCCGTTTTGGTGGATCTAAGTCCATGGGTTATGATATTAGGACACTAATGATTATTTGTGGTGTGCATTACTATTAGAGTGGGTATTTGGTGCACCCAATGCACAATAGTGTTTATTGTACACCTCCCTAAAATTAACCTACTTGGTGAAAAAGAGAAATAGTTAAAATAAGGGGATAAATCAAAATACAATCGCTCCCTCTTTTAAAATTCACGTCAATTAAAAGAGTGTTTTTGATAGTTTAAAGTATAGTTAGTTCAACCTAATAATATAGTTTACTACGTCTAATAGTATAATATTATAATCAGAATTTATTTCGACAATTTATAGTGTAGTTTAGCAGATACAGTAAAGTTGGTTTAACCTATTTTATGAATAAATAGTTCTACTGTAAATTGTAAATTACTGTAAATTTATTTTTCCATCTTACAGTATAATTATTGTTCCATTACAGTAAAATGAAATTTATTATATAAGATTAAACTTATAATATAACAAATCAGAAAACTATACTACATAGATTAAAAAAGTATACTATTATTAAAGTGTAAAAAATATTAATGACCGGAGCATAATTATGAATAATTTGAAACTATACTATGCTAAAAATAAACTTATACTATAACAAATCAGAAATTATAACTCAAGTGTAAAGATGATCAACCTAGAAGGAACTACTGATGTAAGTTGTGTATATTCGCATCTTAGGTAGATGGATATTTTATGACATTTGCATGTATATTTGGTCGAGATACGTAATATTCATCGTCCTCAGCATTATAACGTGTTTGTGAGTGTTTTGGAGTTAAATAGGTGGTTTTGTGTAAAAAAGGGCATTTGGACGAAGTTTGGAGAAGAAACGAGATAAGTAGGAGCAAATACGGAAGAAAAGGGAACGGACCAGAAGAGAAAAAAGGGACTTGAATTGGTTCTGGACCGACGCGCTCTTCTCGTTAGTGCTGTGAGCATTGGAAGACGAACGCGGTCGCGTTGCCAGACGCTACCGCGTCAGTGGAACGACCGCGTTCAAGGGTCGGCCAACTTAAGTTTTCACGCGTTTTCTTCCAAACTTACATAATTCAACATCACTTAATACCAAACAATAATTAGAGACTTGCAAGAGATAAAAGAGAGACTTTTATCATCGGAGAATATTTTGGAGGCGAGATCGAAAAGCAAGAAACGACGATCGAGATCGAGATTCGAGTTTTTACTTCTTTTTCTTTTAGTTATTTACCGAACATGTTTGTCTATGAATTGTTTTGTTTTTAAATTTATACATGAGTAACTAATAAGTTGTGTTTTAGGGTTAGAAAGTATGTTGTTTACTGAATATGTTTTGATTACTTCTTTTTAATTTTAGACAGCATTCTTATTTGTTTATTTATATGCTTGTTTTATTTATATGATTGTATCAACTTGATGGCTTCATATTTGTCTACTTGCTTAACAATTCGACGTCCGAGATGAGAGTTTTGTTAATAGGCTTACAAGTATATAGCGTAAACACCAATAATCGTCTGAGAGGAGTGAGATCTTGCATAGACATCGATTTAGGAACCCTTAGGAGTCTTATATACGATATATAGCCCGAGAGGGTGATTGTCCTTAATTGATCTACACGTTAGCATTGTCCGAGAGGAGGACTAATTAAGAGTAGTGCCGCCTAATAACAATATAATCGGTCAAAAAGTCTAGAATGATAGAGTAATCAAACATAGGAAATAATAACTAAAATCGGATTCCTAAAATACGTACACTAGCTACATTAGTACCGTACACTATGTGAATCTTGTCTGCCACTAGCTACATTAATTCCGTACACTATATTGTTTATTAGGTTAGAATTTAGTGCATCAACTATAAAATGTACTGAAACTATAAACATAAAAAAAGAAAAGCTACATAAACAAGGCTTGGCTCAAAGACATACCATAATTATAGATGTTAAAATATAGGCAGCAAATTAACTAAGCGTAGAGCCAAAATTGGCGGGAAAAAACAGTAAACTACTCCTTCCGTCTCAGCTAACTTTTCACAGTTGATCGGACACGAAGATTAAGAAAAAATAGATTTTGTTTTTTCTTTGACTTTTTTAAAGGTGGAGATTGAGTGTGGAGATTGTGAGAGAAATTTACTTTTTAAAGGTGTGAAAAGTTAAGTGGGACGGACCGAAATGGAAAGTAGGAAAAACTAGTTGGGACAGAAGGAGTAATTACTATTGATTGAATATCATAGATACATCCAACGTATGACTGTTTTGGGTAAATATTTAAAATTTTGAGTAAGAAGCCTCGTCTTTAGTCACAAAACACAGAAAAGTAGAGACAATATTCCTCTATAATTTGATTTGACAGTAGCATTGCAAAACGATGGCATCCAGTAGAAAAAGGGAAATAATATTTCCTAACTAAAATCACAAAATTTAGTTGGCGTTACAAGTGCAATAATATTCTGATGATCATCTTCTTCTAATTTGGTTTCCCCCTCCAGCATTTGCTGCATTTCCTTATATGAGGGATTGGTCTCACCATCAGAAACCGATGACGAGTATATCGGTGAACCACCCGCGTACAGTGGCTCTTCCAGGGCTTTATCCTGTTTTTTCACGACTGCAATCTCTTCACCGGCAAATGAATCACATTTTCTGATGTCGTTTTGCAGTTTTCGTCGATTATGATCTCCTTCTCCTCTGTGTTGTCGGATCCGAAAATAGAGAGAAGAAGATTAAGGCATGAAATGAGATGAATGAGGATCCAATGGAGGAGGGGGATTTTTCGGACTACGTCTTCGAGGTGTTTGGGTAGGGATTCTGCCCCGGAGAGGAGGACGTCAGTGTTGATGAAGAGACAGGTAGCTTTTGGGAGGTCCGTTTCGATCTTGGTCTCAAGGGTGAGTGGCGGAGTGAAGGCTTGACTGACGATGGCGGCCATGGCGTGTGGGAAGGGTATACAGATAAAGGAATACGACAACTGTAATTCTTAAACTAACAGTAAAAATAAAAAAATAATAATAGGAGGGGTAAATTTTTGGGTAAGAGCAGAGAAAATTGCGGTTTTGGTCTCACATGACACTGGGTCAGTTGCATTTTGATCTCAAAATTTTCACATTTGATCTCACAAATATAAAATCGATCATATTTAGTCTCATCGTCACGTTTTCTGTTAACTTTGCTAGCACACCAAACCAGCACTTTTAGTCTCAAAGTTTGTGCAGTTTTGGTCTCAACCAAACCAACACTATTAATCCCAAAGTTTTTGTGCAGTTTTAGTCCCAACCAAACAAGCACTTTTAATTCCAAGATTTTTTGCATTTTTCCTCCCAAACCAAACAACCATTTTTTTCCTCTAGAAATCAATTTTTCGATTGATAGCTGAGTGAATCTCTTTTCCTCTCCTCCCATGCTCCTCTTTACATCAACTTGCATATCTGAAATATTTGGAGCTTTTAATTAATATATGACACACTTAGAAATATGATCAAATATATAAATCACCAATATAAAGTAACTGAATCTTGCCTCTCAGTTTTTGCTTGATATTCGATTTTGCTACACCAATACATCCCAATCACTTAACCAAAAAAACTGTATAAGTATAAACTAATTCTCCAGATATAATAGGAAAACAAGAATCTTTCTGCTATGCTTCCATCTCTTACAACCAACATTTCAATAATTTAAACACACATATCATGGAATTATGTGAAGCAGAATAATGGTACAATACTCCACGACCCTTTCTGTGGATATTATGAATGCAAAATAATGGATCATGAACCTTATATTGAACATATATCCTATATAAATGAAAATGTCAGCAAGCAAAGTTCTTTTTCGATCCCACCCAAACAGAACATTGAAACATAGTTAGAAAAATTAATGATTTTCAAATCCATGAACATCGAAACAACAAGAGATTTGCTACTCTATGAATTTCATTTAAATGAGAACATACTAATTAGCTTTTGAAAATTTAGAAAAACTGATTATAAGTTGTAGAATTTGAAAAGGTCTTCATTATTAGTAATTTGTATTTGTATAATTGCATGAAAAATAGTCTGTAACATCTCATGTCTCAACATTCTCAAATCCAAATTCATTTGAATTCCAACAAAAAAAATGCCTCGTACATGGGATCATCAACGGTCTCCTCTATTTTAATCTACTATACTTTCGCAAATTAATTTATCTAGATCATGAGGGGGCTACAAATGTTCCACGGGGCATGACCGCCCTTCATCAAGCCTCACCCATGGCTTCCCCTTCCCGCTCCAATGCATCAAACTGACTCGACCCACATGCAAACCGCGGTAGCTATTCTACATTATACCCACCTAGACCATGTTGATTCCACCTATGATCAATCCTTTCTACCTCCTCTCCAAAAACCAACATGAAGGGGGGCAAAGACCCCAACTCATATATCCTCCTCTCCCTCTGTATCTCCATCCATTTCCCAATTTATTTTGTGTAATCTTTCCATCTCTATCTCTCCAGATCCATCACCATCACCCCTGTGTTGAAGTAACACGCCTTATTTCCTTTAAACATGCCTGAAAAAATGGAGTCGGACCAATATGCGACCAAAAAAAAAAAAAAAAAATATGGGACTGAAAATGAAAAAACTTGGGACTATAAATGCTTGTGAAATTTCTTATGGGACTAAAAGTGCTCAATTTTTTTTTTAAATTTGTGGGATCAAAAGTGAAACTTTGGGACCAAAATGCAACTGCCCCGTGTCCTGTGGAACTAAAAGTGCAACTTTTTCGTATTTATTACGTCATTTAACGGACATGTGCTATGCACGTGACGAACAACGTTAATGACAAACGTTGTGGGACTGAAAATGCAAAAACTTGGACTATAAATGCTTGTGAAATTTCTCATGGGACTAAATGTGCTCGGTTTTATATTTGTGGGATCAATGTGAAACTTTTGAAATCGAAATGCAACTGTCCTGTGTCCTGTGGAACCAAAACCGCAATTTCTTCGGCAAGAGTATATTGGTGCACACAAATTTTTACATTATTATTACGATGATGATGATGATGATGATGATGATGATGATGATGATGATGATGATGATTTCTTGTTAATACTGTGAGATATAATCTTGTTATGTCTTCACAACTAATGGAACTTGGATTCTGAAATTATGGAAGGGAAACTAGATGAAAATTAGCTCAAGAACAAGCTCAAACTGATTCTGGTGGGGAAAACGGTTACAAGCAAAACCGTTGACAAAGAGAGGAAAACCGTTGTCAAAGAAGAAGAAAACCGTTGCAAGTTCTTGAAGCAGTTTTAGTTTTCTGTTATTTTCTGTTACACGATTTCTGATCCAATAAGCATGGTTAGTCAGAGTTAGACTATTTACAGCAACTTTACGCATGTGTAACTCAGTAGAGAGTGTCTCATTTTGTAGAGAAAGAGTGAGAAGAGCTAGAGAGAGATAGAACTTGAGAGTTTAGTGTTTTCTCTTGGTAAAAGCTTGATTGTTTGTTTCTCTTGTAACAATCTGAGATATAGTGAATTGGTGAGAGCATCTTCACCCGTGGATGTAGGTTTAACAACCGAACCACGTAAATCTTGGATATTCCTTTACATTTTTCAGTTTTGATATTGGTTTATCTTCATTGCTTGCTTGGTGATTGATCTTTTGTAACAAAGGCATTGTTTAATCTAAAGTGTGATCTTGAGGTATTGTTTTAATAACAATTGGTGCCGTCTGTGGGAAACATCAACCCACATCTCATCAAGATCAGGAAGATGTCGATCTCCAAACTGGAAACTGAAAAATTTACAGGGAAGAATGACTATGGGTTATGGAAATTGAAGCTGAAGGCATTACTGGTCCAACAGGGACTCTCTGCAGCTTTGAAAGATGGAAAAGATGACTCTGAAGTAAGTGATCCGGCCAAGAAACTTGAAATCCAGGAGAGGAAGATTGAAATGCAAGAGAAGGCACACAACTTGATCATCCTGTGTCTTTCTGACAAAGTCTTAAGACTTGTTTCAAAGGAAAACACTGCTGCAGAAGTAATCAAGAAGCTGGATGAGCTATATATGGAGAAATCCATGACCAACAGACTCTTCTTAAAGCAGAAACTTTATTCCTTCAAGTTTTCTGAAGAAAAGTCTGTAGAAGATCAACTGGAAGAGTTTAATAAAACTCGGGATGATCTAGAATCTGTAGAAGTGACTATGGGAGATGAAGACAAGGCAATTCTACTTCTTAATTCACTGCCACCATCCTATGATCAGTTGAAGGATGCTATGATGTATGGCAAAACTACCATTGTTTCTTTTGCTGCAGTTTAATCAGCACTAAGATCCAAAGAGATGCAAAGGTTAAATCAAGACATAAAGGAAACTGTAGGAGAAGGATTGTTTGTAAAGAAGGGAAGATTTCAGAAAGGAAAGAAGGGTTCAAGTTCAGAACATCCAAAGAAGTCCTCTGATGCAAAGCCTAAAACTACTGAAGGAAAAGAAACACGGAAATGCCTCTTCTGTAAAAAGCCTGGGCACTTGAAGAAGAATTGTTTTGAGTTCAAAAAGAAACAATCCCAGAAGTCAAGCACCCCCTCAAACAATAATGCAGATACTGTTGAAGCTTTAGCAGGAGATCCAGAAGTTCTGAACATCACAGAATCCAGTCCGAAAATGCAATGGATTCTTGATTCAGGATGCTCTTTTCACATGTGTCCAAACCTATCATGGTTTGAAAATTTCAAGGAACAAGAATCAGGAAATGTCATGCTAGGAAATGATGAGGTCTGTCCTGTGAAAGGAGCAGGAGACATAAAACTAAAGATCCATGATGGCACTATCAAAATCTTAAAGGAAGTCAGGTACATTCCTAACTTGAGAAGAAACTTAATTAGTCTGGGAACTCTAGAATCCAGAGGTTGTAATTTCAAATCAGAAAAGGGATGATTGTATGTCTTCAAAGAAAATAAGATAGTTATGAAGGGAATCAAGAGAAACAGTTTGTATTATCTTGATGGAATAGTAATTCATGATGAATCTGCTAATGTCTCTCACACTGATTATGACCTGTGGCATTCAAGACTGGGTCATGTGGGTGAATCTAGTATAACTCAATTAGCAAACCAAGGGCTGATAAATCATACTGGAAGCCTTAAAGCACATAAAACTTGTGAGGAGTGTATATTAGGAAAAACCAAGAATTTGCCTTATCCTGTTGGAAAACATTCCTCTACAAATGTTTTGGATTATGTGTATGCTGATCTCTGGGGTCCATCTTGAACACAAACTCTAGGAGGTGGAAGGTTTTTCTTAAGCATTATGGATGATTTCATTAGAAAGTTATGGCTATATGTCTTAAAAGCTAAATCAGATTGTTTTGCAAAATTCAAAGATTGGTGTGCTGAAGTTGAAACGGAAAAAGGAAGTAAGCTCAAGTGTCTCAGAACAGACAATGGGTTGGAATTCATGTCTAATGAGTTTAACAGTTTCTGTAAAACAAAAGGAATAAAGAGGCATAACACTGTCCCTGGAAATCCTCAGCAAAATGGGGTCATTGAGAGGATGAATAGGACAGTGTTGGAAAGAGTGAGGTGTATGCTGCTTAGTTCAGGACTTGAAAAGAAGTTTTGGGGAGAAGCTGCCACTACAGCAGCATATCTGATCAACAGGAGTCCTTCATCTGTTTTAAACAACAAGACACCAGAGGAGGTTTGGACTGGAAAGCCACCTAGCTATGCTCATCTTAGGGTATTTGGATGTAGGGCATATGCACATATCAAGCAGGACAAGCTTGATGCAAGAGCAGTAAAGTGTATCATGATAGGTTACCCAAATGGAGTAAAGGGATACAGGCTGTGGTGTACAGAAGTTGGACATAAGAAGATTATCATTAGCAGAGATGTAGTTTTCTGTGAAGAAATATTGCCTTTCAAATCAGTGCAAACTGGAAGAGAAGTGATACTACAAAATGAGGCTGATGCTAAGATTGAGGTGGAGAAGTCTAGGAAGACTAGTGATTCAGATTTAGAAGAATCAGCTGATGAAGATCAAGTTCAAGAAGAGGAACAAGGTATTCAAGGTTATCAGTTGGTCAGGGATAGGGAAAGAAGGATAAAGAAACCTTCTACAAGGTATGCTGATGATTACTTAACAGCATATGCACTTGTGACAGCTGAAGAAGAAATTGAGTTTTTAGAACCAAGGACTTACTCAGAAGCTATTCAGGGACCAGATAAGGGAAAATGGCTCATGGCAATGCAAGAAGAGATTGAATCACTTGAGAAGAATCAAACCTGGGTACTTGTTCAGAAACCTAAAAATCAGAAATTGGTTAGTTGCAAGTGGATTTTCAAGAGAAAAACTGAGATTACAGAAGTTGAGAAGATCAGATTTAAAGCCAGATTGGTTGCAAGAGGCTTCACTCAAAGATAAGGGGTGGATTTTAATGTGATCTTTTCTCCAGTAGTGTAACATACATCCATCAGGATTTTACTAGCATTAGTGGCTCAGTTTGATCTTGAACTAGAGCAGTTGGATGTTAAAACTGCATTCCTTCATGGAGAACTCAAGGAAAAGATATATATGACTCAACCTGATGGATTCATAGTTCCAGGAAATCAAGATAAATGCTGTTTGTTACAGAAATCACTATGTGGTCTCAAACAGAGTCCAAGATAGTGGTATTTGAAGTTTGACAGCTAAATGAGAGTCATTGGTTTTGAAAGATCAAGGTATGACAGCTGTGTATATCTGAAGTTTGCTGGGAATGAAGTAGGTGTGTTTCTACTCTTGTATGTGGATGACATGCTGGTGGCAAGTAGAAGCAAGAAAGAAATTAGAATGGTAAAAGATCAATTGAAAGCTGAGTTTGAAATGAAGGAGTTGGGACAGGCCAGGAGGATTCTTGGAATGGATATATTGAGAAATAGATCTCAAGGGTATTTGTTGCTGCATCAAACTGACTATGTGCAGAAGGTATTAAAGAAGTTTAATATGCATGAGTGTAGGCCTGTGACAGTCCCTTTAGGACAGCAGTTTAAACTTTCTGAACACCAGAAGCCAAAAGATGAGGATGAAGAATCAGAAATGAGCAAAGTTCCATATTCAAATGCTGTTGGGAGTATCATGTACATTATGGTGTGTACAAGACCTGATGTGTCTCATGCTGTTAGTGTAGTAAGCAGATACATGTCTAATCCTGGAAAAGCTCACTGGGAAGCATTGAAGTATGTCATGAGATATCTGAAAGGAGCTGGAAATAATGGAATTATGTTATGGAAGGCAGAGGACAGAAATGAAGATGCTGTGGTGGGGTTTGTAGATTCAGACTTTGCAGCTAATCTTCAATCCAGGAAGTCTCAAACTGGATATATTTTTACTTTATATGGTCTGCAGTAAGCTGGAAATCTATGCTACAGTCAGTAGTGGCATTGTCTACCACTGAAGCAGAGTTTATTGCACTTACAGAAGCAGTAAAGGAAGCAGTATGGATCAGAGGCATTCTGTCTGAATTTGGTGTCAAACAAGATTCAGTCAAGGTAAAGTGTGATTCACAAAGTGCTCTACATTTAGCTAAGCATCATGTGTTTCATGAGAGGTGTAAACACATAGATGTTAAGTTACATTTTGTGAGGGACATTGTTGATAAAGGGTCAATGTGTTTGGAAAAGGTGAGGACAGAGGAAAATGCAGCTGATATGTTGACAAAGTCACTAACTCGAGATAAATTTCATTATTGTCTTCAGTTAGTGAAGATTTAGACTGTTTAAACTAAGTATAGAGAAGGTGGAGGTGTTCTTGTTATCAGATTCATATTTTGAAGAGTTATGTGTGTGTAATGTGGTTGATTAGTTGAGAAGTCAAGGTGGAGATTGTGAGATATAATCTTGTTATGTCTTCACAACTAATGGAACTTGGATTCTAAAATTATGGAAGGGAAACTAGCTGAAAATTAGCTCAAGAACAAGCTCAAACTGATTCTGGTGGGAAAAACGGTTACAAGCAAAATCGTTGTCAAAGAGAGGAAAACCGTTGTCAAAGAAGAAGAAAACCGTTGCAAGTTCTTGAAGCAGTTTTAGTTTTCTGTTATTTTCTGTTACACGGTTTCTGATCCAATAAGCGTGGTTAGTCAGAGTTAGACTATTTACAACAACTTTACGCATGTGTAACTCAGTAGAGAGTGTCTCATTTTGTAGAGAAAGAGTGAGAAGAGCTAGAGAGAGATAGAACTTGAGAGTTTAGTGTTTTCTCTTGGTAAAAGCTTGATTGTTTGTTTCTCTTGTAACAATCTGAGATATAGTGAATTGGTGAGAGCATCTTCACCCGTGGATGTAGGTTTAACAACCGAACCACGTAAATCTTGGCTATTCCTTTACATTTTTCAGTTTTGATATTTGTTTATCTTCATTACTTGCTTGGTGATTAATCTTTTGTCACAAAGGCATTGTTTAATCTAAAGTGTGATCTTGAGGTATTGTTTTAATAACAAATACCATTTAATTAATTAAATAATCTTTCGCTTCTTGCTCTTTCCATAAAATATTATCTATTTCTTTCCCACTATTTAAATTTCCTAAAGAAGAATTAGGCTAGACACCAAAAGTAAACATGGAGCGTGATCGCATTTTTATCCTAAAAAATGTTCTGAGAAAAGAAAAAAATTATTACCTCCGTCCCGCCTAATTTTGAATACTTTTCTTTTTGATCCGTCCCATACAATTATACATACTCTTAAAAATAAATTTTCTCTCACAATTTTTCACCCTCAAAATCTCCACCATCAATCTTCACCTTCAAAAAAGTCAACTAAAAAGTAAAAAATCGATTATTTTTAATACACGTACGATATTTCCCGTAGCTAACCTTCTGTATAATCGTGTTCTTCAGAAATTAAGGGTAAATTAGGAGAAGAATGGTAGATTTGGTCAATTTAATACCTAGCGTTGGAAAGGGGGGAAATCTGAGGGGAAAGTGTTGATTTTTCCTCCTAAAGCATACTGACATGGCTTTTAAGTAATATTATTTAATTAATAATTTTTTCCTGCTTAAAACCTAGTTAAAAATGAATCAACATCAGATTTAAAAGGTCACGGGACAGGTAGCAGCTAACAGCCAACGGCAGGGCATTTTCATCATTTTTTTGTCAACTTACAATGTATTTTCAACAAGTGTCGAATGTTAAGGGAATTTCATAGATATGGGTAACATATAGGGTATTTTTGCCCCTTTTTTCTAATTTTCACAAATATTTAAATTATTTTTCAATTTTTTTTTTTGGATTTTCTTTTTTATAATTGATCATAATGTTAAAAATATATATTAACGATACATCATAAAAATGAAGGCACATGGACACAACATCAACCACTTATTGCTACATCACTATATGGCTGGTTGGTACCTATAATAGCAGATAACAGACATTTTTACCAATTTTTTTGAAAGTTACAAGCCAGTTTCACAAAAGCGAAAAATTATTGATTATATTCATAGATAGTGGTAACATACATAGTGTTTTCATCAATTTTCACACTTACAGTATTGGAACTTTTTTTCTCTTTTTTGGGCTACAATTTTGAAATTTACAATAAATATGAAGATCATATTATTTGATGTGTAGTTTGTATTTATTTATTTAGGTAAAAGTGAAAACATAGATTACCATCTAAACTAGGCACGTGAGATTATCCGTTTCATTTATGTGTTTCATCCTGTGTTTTGTTTTAATTGTATTTCATTTATTCACGATATATGTATTGAATGATGTGACTAATTTACATGTGTCATGTATTAAAGATTGTGTAATAGAAAATTCGAATGGTAAACTAGGTGGATGCAGCCTAACGTTTTTTGTTTGTTTAAACAATATGTTGAACTACACCATCCATTTCACAGTGCACCGCTAGAGGAATATTTGGCATGGGTTCCCTAAGATGCAAATTATTGAGAATCTAGAGCTTATTTTTTGTGACATATTAACCACCCTGTGTCTATATATCCTACCCGCAGATCAATGGTGACCCCTAGATAGTAGAGCTAGATCTTTTACATTGATAAGAAAATGAATTAATTGGCGAGTTGGTATGACGTTAATGTGATTTATTTAATTTTATAAAACGAAGAGGATTAATAATTTAATCATAAGTTGAAGGATCAGCAAGATCCTGCATACCCATAGTTCCATATTGATTAACAAAAGGGTGAAGCAGAAGTTCCTCCACCGTCCCTCTCCTCCTCCACTCTCTCTCCAAACATCTCCGGCAGAAACTCTCAAACTCCGACGACGCCGTTTCTACCACACTCTCCATATTCTCCCCAATGCAAATTGCACACATTAGCGTCACCCAATCCACCTTCTGCCCCGCTCCCACTAGCGGAAACCGGCCCACGTAGCACTCCATCGCCACCACCCCGACCGACCACACGTCCCCGGCGCACCCGTCGCACTGGGCCCCGTCCCATCTCTCCGGGTCCATCCTCTCCGGGCTCATGTACCCAGACGTGCCAAGCCCTGTGTTCTCGCCCCGTTCCTCAGCCAGACTCGCACCAAAATCCGCAATCTTCACCTCTCCACTCATGTTCACCAACAGATTTGAGGGCTTTATATCTCTGTGTACAACTTTAAGCCCATGCAGATACTGCAACCCCTTCAGAACACTCCTTAGTATCCCTGATATCACTTTTTCTGCCAATCTCTTTTTCTTGCACAGTATATCATGCAGTGATCCTGCATCCATATACTCCATCACAAAGCAGATCCCACCACCACCCTCTTCAGCCTCTTCAAACTCACCGTCGAACACTGCGATACACTTGACAACATACTCTGACGAATCTACTCTCCGAAAAATCTCGGACTCACGTATGGCGTCGTCGCCGAACGGGACGACTTTCAAGGCGAATACGGCACCGGTTTGTTTATGGCTGACCTTGTAGACTTTGCCGCCATTGCCGCGTCCAAGAACTGAGAGCTTTTTGAGGTCTGAAAGGGAATCGATTACCGGAGAACTGCTTGTTGATGACAATGGTGATGGGTTCAGAGGCGGGTGCACAAGGTCAGAGGGAGGTAACGTCAGCCGCAGAGGCTCTCTCTGTCTTCTCTCTCTCATCGGTTTCGCACTTTAAGTTCATAGCAGGGGCGGCGAGTGAGGGTTTTAGAGAGAGGAGAAATGTTAGTTCTGGTTATGAGAGGAAATAGGTTTCAGTTTTGACATGTGTGATATTTCAGGTATCAAAAAACCTTATTTCATGGCTATGTGCGTAAAGACAACCACGTTTAATTTATTTCTTTTTCTTTTTTCCCTCCGGTAGTTTAGATTTGGTTAGCACCATTGACGAGTTGGATCCTCTGGATTTCGAGTAATAAAAACATACAAGAGTTATTAAAAAAGTAATCACAAATTTTACTTTACTTTAAAACTAATCGGGGTTGGCCACCAACTATATATATTTTTTCAATTACAGTATTGATCATATTTTTCTATATTTAATTGTGTTGCACCGCCACTACTATTATTAGATTCATCTTAAAAGCCAATGTCACTACTTTGAATCGAGAATCAAGACATGAAAACCATACTTAAATCCTTAATTCACTCCAAAATTTAAAATTAATAGGAAAATAGATGGTGGATATATGATGGTATCGTCAAGCTACATCTAATAAAGGTGATGCAAGCACAGTTTAATCTCATAAAATATGTTCGATTTTGTAATTGAAGTATGACCAACATTGATAAGTGACCGCTCTTTCTTCTACTAGCTAAACTGCAAGTACATGGTGTACTTACTAGTAAAGAGCAAGCAAGGTCGTATCACACATAGACTAGTATGAACAAGCTGACTAAACTTCTTTATTGGGCGAGTCCTAATTTATCCAGACTATCGAATTGAGTAGAGTTACTTACTTAATTAATCTAAATAATAAACTACAAAAGATAATTAAATAAGAGAAATTAACAAATACAAAGATAAACAGATGATAAAAGCTTATTCTACGATATCTATTTCCGTTACTATCCAACTATCGATATCCTACCAATTGATTTGTTCCTATTATTATGTGACTACACTAAAGTATTTCAATTCCTCCTCACGAAGCGATTGAAGTGTGAATTATATACATAGGTCAGCATCCCTATGCGACCTAATGTATACAACTCGTAACAATACCTATTAATTACCCCGTGCACAGTTATTCCCCATCTCTGAATCTTATTGAAAAACTGTGATGTTATGTTTGGTCATTGACTTTCTTCTTCTCCCAAATCTCAGATAGTCAATTTGTTTATTAAATATCGAAACAAATTAATTAATAAAACAATCATTCATCATGAGAAATAACAACATACTCTCTAAACCCTAGAATAAAAAGGGACTACTCCCATGGAACAAGTAATCAAATCAAATCAAATCACTTAAAAGACGTTGTTATAAAGGAAATAAGTAAATAAAAAAATAAACCGGGGACTTATGGCATGAGTGTGTGCTCCTCCCGAATTGTGCTCACTGCTACTCCCCTGTGGCTCTCTGAACTCTCTTTTGCTCTCTCTGTTATACTGTGATGTATAACATACGTTTTGATGGATCAGAGGTTCGGGGTATTTGTAGAGAGTATGCTGGATGAGAAAATAGGGTTAAAAATTAGATGGGCCGAAACATGAGTGTAAGTGATCTTCAACCCGATCGGAGCACAAATTAGTCGGGTCGCGATGCGTGTTATTAGATCCGTCCGGGTCGAAGTGCAATCTAGTCGGTTCCCGGTAGTTATAGCGACACCTTCTATGCTTCGTCTTTGTAGGCCTGCCCGTAGTCTTCGCATGTCGGTCCAAGTCATGTACGGGCTTGTTTTAACTCCATTTCTCGTCGTTTTGCTTTTTCTTCATTTGATTCTTCACTAAAACTCCACAGTTGCTCGAATTTTCCTTATGTATATCTCACTCCATAACGAATAAACTCGTGAAATCCACGTAAAATATGAAAATAAGGTAAGCGAGCCAAATTCACGTATTTCTATCAGTTTCTCAATTATTTTATGCCCAAAATATATGTAAAACATACTAGTAATCGAAAAGTCCTTTAGCAAATGAAAATTGGACAAACATATAACTATTTTCCAATTTACTAAATAATAAATATTACATGGCGCGTGATAGAAATTTCGAAATAAACTACATCATGCTGACCTTATGAAATTGCATCTTAGCTATGGTTTAATAGCTGAACTCTAGTGATGAATGACTTTGTATGTATAATGTGATCATTTTATAGTTTTAAACTTTTTGTGGCTATCTAATATGATCACAATATAAAACGACTTCTCTGCATTTATCTTGGCAAATTCTACGTGAAATATAGAGAGAATATATTATTAGTAGTATTACTACAAGAAAACTGTCAAATTCCAGCAGCAGAAAAATTGTTGGAATATGGTAAATTT